>KZ652638.1:31577-48810 GCA_001010745.2 Gerris buenoi
TAGGAGGTAAGAGGAACACACCTACAAAATTTCATGGTCGTAGGTCCAGTGGTTTCAGAGAAATCGTGATGTGTCAGAGAGTGGTATTTGGATTTTATATATATATAGATAGACATAGATATAAATTTCCATTTCACCTCTCCCCCGTCTAAATGAAAATAAGACAAAACTGTTCTTAAAAACAATTACTTTTCTCTTAAACAGCTTTTCAACAATTTGTATCATAAATTTGATCCATTACTTTGTCATTTGTACCCCGTACACATAACAACAATTACTGTACTCTTAAAGAGCATTTCAACGATATGCATCATCGTACACCCGTACACATAACAACAATTACTGTACTCTTAAAGAGCATTTTAACGATATGCATCATAAAGATAAAGGGTATTCATTACTTGTACCCCGTACCCTGTGTACCAAAATGTTAATTTCGTAATCTCATGCAGGTAGTGACCTTCACCTTGTTTTGAAGAAAAAGTGTATATATTTATCAAATTAGGATAAAAGACATACCCTCATACGGATACTCTTCTTTTTATATAAGATATAGTTATATTTTTAAATCCCCCCGCCCTCCTAAGTGAAAATATGATAAAACTGTACATAACAACAATTACTGTTCTCTTAAAGAGCTTTTCAACGATATGCATCATGAAGGGTATTCATTACTTTGATATTTGTACCCCGCACCCCTGTGTACCAAAATGGAAATTTTGAATATTAACGTAGACAGTGATTTTCCCCTTGCTTTGAAGGTCAACTGTGCAAAATTTTCATCGAGATAGAACTAAAACTGTAGATTTGTATAAAGAACACGCACACATACATTGAATTTTATATATGTATGACCGCCATCTTAAATCAAAATGCCCGATTGGTTAACCATTTATCAAAAGTTACTAAATTCATTCAAGGAAACTAACCTCTAAATTTCTAAGTTCTAGTGCAATTGGTTCCGGAGATATCGTCTTGTCAAATTTTGTATATAAATGGCCGCCATCTTGAATCAAGATGGCGGATTTTAAAAACATTTTTTAGCGAGCACCTAGGAGGTAAGAGGAACACACCTACAAAATCTCATGGTCGTAGGTCCAGTGGTTTCAGAGATATCGTGATGTGTCAGTGAATCAGTCAGTCAGTCAGTGAGTGGTATTTGGATTTTATATATATAGATTTAGCATCCAGGGACATTACCCCGATAGCCATTGATAAAGAAAGTGAAGTATTGTTGATACGTAGACCAGCTTTTTGTATTATTTAAAATTGTAATGATATTTGTAAACTCCAAAGTTATCTGAGGATGGTTAAATGTTGGACAGGAGAATATATGAGTTATGGTTTCTGGTATGTTATCAGTGCAGTAACGGCAATATGCAGAGGGGCTTAAGCCTATCTTATGAAAAAGTACTCTGAAAAAGACGAGATAAAAATAGACAATTGGGAGCAAAATGATCTCAATGCCAGATCAGACCTAATGTTGATCATATCCCCGTCAGAACTGAAGCAAGTGAAGAACTGCCAAACCTCAAAGGAAGTCTGGGAAACGCTCAAGAAAATATATCAGAGTAAAGAATCCGCGAGGAAAGCAACACTTCTGAAGAGGCTTATATTACAAAAAATGGAAGATGGAGANCAGGGACATTACCCCGATAGCCATTGATAAAGAAAGTGAAGTATTGTTGATACGTAGACCAGCTTTTTGTATTATTTAAAATTGTAATGATATTTGTAAACTCCAAAGTTATCTGAGGATGGTTAAATGTTGGACAGGAGAATATATGAGTTATGGTTTCTGGTATGTTATCAGTGCAGTAACGGCAATATGCAGAGGGGCTTAAGCCTATCTTATGAAAAAGTACTCTGAAAAAGACGAGATAAAAATAGACAATTGGGAGCAAAATGATCTCAATGCCAGATCAGACCTAATGTTGATCATATCCCCGTCAGAACTGAAGCAAGTGAAGAACTGCCAAACCTCAAAGGAAGTCTGGGAAACGCTCAAGAAAATATATCAGAGTAAAGAATCCGCGAGGAAAGCAACACTTCTGAAGAGGCTTATATTACAAAAAATGGAAGATGGAGATGTCAGAGATCACTTAAATGATTTTTTAGACACTGTGGACAAACTAAATCAACTGGAGGTAACTATAAACTCTGAATTTACTATCTATCATGATGTTGTATAGTTTACCATCAGCATTCGAAAATTTTAGAATTGCTATTGAAACCAGAGACAATTTTCCTTCACCAGAAGATTTGAAAGTAAAAATTATAGAGGAGAATGAAGCCAGAAATAAATGTGATTCAAGTACAGGAAGGGCCGAAGAAGGGGCTTACTTGGGTAAGAAAGGTAATTGGAATTTTAAACCAAACAGAAGCATAAATAGAAACGATGAAACAACCGAATTCAAGTATAAGTGTCACCGGTGTTACCGCTACGACTACAAAGCTCCAGATTGTAAGACTGCGATGGGTAACACAAAGAAAAAATGAGAGAAATCGTTCGAGACCGAACAATGTCTATCATCAGGTAATAGTCTAAATCCCATATGTGTTCGGATAAAAGTAACTTCATTGATATGAAATCAGTGAAAGGTGAAAATTTAAGGTACTTTTTTACTTTAGCACCCCCCTATATCCCTTTGTGTTATTCGTTATTTAGACAAAGGAAAGTATACAGAGTAGTATATATTCCTTAGTATAAATTACTATTAAGACGAAGGGATATTTATTCCAATGTACCTTGGGACAAAGGAATATCACACTTGTGTATATAATTGTGGTCATATCCCTTAGTCTAATCAACTATTACGATAAAGGAATATTAAATATAAAACTGCCCCAGGAGTCTCAACGTCTTTGGAAGACAAACACACAAACCTTTGAGACTTTTGTAGGGCAGACTATTGTTTAGAACCAAGGGAGGTGTTAAAGTAAAAAAGTGCCAAATTTAAAATTGGCTTCAAATAATCAATCGACAACTATTGAGGGCACAGGATGTGTACAATTATATGTAAATGATGATGAAGATGACATTATAAAGCTTCAAAACGCTCTATATATACCGGACCTAACTACAAATTTACTGTCTGTTGCTAAAATAACGGATAAGGAAGGTTAATACTTTATTTATTTTTTTTATTTTTTATTTATTTTTTTTTNTACCGGACCTAACTACAAATTTACTGTCTGTTGCTAAAATAACGGATAAGGGCTACACAGTTCACTTTAATGCCAAGACTGCTACAGTTAAGGATTTTAATAATGAAGTTATACTGAAAGTTAATAAGTACAACGGATTATATTATATAGGAAGTCAGAAACCTGAAAAAATAATAAATGAAAAATTCAAATACACCGAGAAAAACGACATTCAAAATTGGCACCGAAAATCAGGTCAGATGAATGAAAATGATTTGAAACTAAGTCTGAAAAATAAAATGGCGGTGGACCTAAAAGAGAAATAAAACCCCCAAAGTGGACTGAAAATTATGACATGACTCTATTAAATGATGCAGACTGCTCTGTGAAAGGCCCCTGTGAAATAGATGGTAGCTCAAGAGAAGCATTGAAATTTTACACACAACTTGGGACTGTGCTAAATACAGTGTTGAGCTATGTTCGTGAGGGGGAGTGTTGGATTGAATTTATGTCTCACTCACACATTGTCATCTCTGTATTGAGGGTTTAGTGGGAGTTTGTTTGTGTTATTGTTTAGATCTGTCAGTGTGACATTTCTCTGTTCTCCTGTTCTATTTGTGTATTAAATTCATGTATTCGATTGAGTTATATTGTAAGTATTATAAGTATACTCTTGTAGTTAGAAGGTCCATTATAACTAACCGGTTTCTTTCTTTGGCTTTACTAACAAAACCCTAGAAAGAAAACTATAATACTGGGATTTACTTAATACGATAAGTAGTTCTTTTTTTTCTAAAATAGACTTGTTAAACCACTCTCTAAAATACGCTGACTTGTCAACAAAACGAAATTCTAAAATATAAAAATCTGAGTAGCTAGATCGTGCTTTTGCCAGTACGTTAAATCATTCTATCTCTTCTTGAAAGGTTATGATGAGAATCCCGAGTAAGAACGTAAAAATGTTGGTTTAAGTTTAGAATCACATATTGGGATCGGCTCTCTCAGTAAGCTGATATATGGGCTTAACATACATCACAGAGACGTGAGCCTTCAGCTCCCACTCAGCATGGATTTATACCACCCTCACTATACCTACCCCTTGGGACCCCATACTCGCACACCGAGGAAAAACGTTCTGGAAAATAGGTCCCTCCCTTGAATAAAGCAAATATAATCTAATCTTAATTTATTTACAATCTAATAAAGTGGCATTCGATTTAGATATTAGACACTATGCATTCGAAAATAAAATAGTATTGTGTGAGAGGGAACAGTAATTAGCTTTGGTACTAAAATAAAAGACGTACATTTACTGCAATAACCAGTTGCTCCCGCGAATTGCAGTTGTAAACATTTCGTTTTCGTGACATTTTATATTATACGTGCCGAGGGTGATGTGTCCGTCTGTCCGTCGCTCTTTGGTTCATAGCACCCGAACTGTTTAAGCTAAAAAGCTAAAACTTAAAACACTGGTGTAACTTCTGGGCCCAAATACAGGACAAATACGCAAAAGTTAATAATTCAATATGCGCATGCGCAATTCAAATAAATGTTGTCAACTCAAAAATTTAGATTTTTTTTTAATTTCCGTGTGGGGTATCAAATGAAAGCTGCTGAATAGTAGGTTACAAATATATGAATACTTTTTTAAATTTTGCTTTCCTTGTTGGACAAATAAATAAAAATATACCAAAAATTACCCCCCTCAACCACTATAGATCGGATGGTTCTAAAATTGCGAAATAATTCAAGCAAATACCTTATGGTGAGGTGATACAAATTCCGGGAGAGCATCCCAAATTTTCAAAAATAGCCAATTTTGGGCACGAAAAAGTGAAGTGCGCCCAAAATGTTATTTTTTTAAAATTTTGAGTTGGGTATCAAATGAAAGCTGCTGAAGAGTAGGACACAAATATATATATGCTTTTTCAAATTTTGCATTCCTTATAGGGGGAAAAAATCAAAATATACCCAAAAAAAATTGTCCCCCCCCCAACCACTATAGATCGGCTGGTGCTAAAATTTCGAAATAATTCATGCTAATACCTTATATTAGGGCGATGATATTTCCGGGAGTTCATTCAAAGATTTTAAAAATTGTCAATTTTGTGCGCAAAAATTTGGGGTGCGCCCAAAATTTTATTTTTCAAAAATTTTGAGTTGGGTATCAAATGAAAGCTGCTGAAGAGTAGGACACAAATATATATATGCTTTTTTAAATTTTGCATTCCTTATTGGTTTATTACTGATAAAAAATATTGTGACCCCTCGGGTGATCGAACCCGGGAATCTTGAGATCGGAGACAAGAAATCTTATTTACATAATTGGTATGCTTACTCATCTACAAAACCCTAAAAAGTAATTTTCTGTGATTTTTTATCTATCGTGTTATTTATTGTCAGTGTAATTCCGTCAAGGACGGCATGCAGTGCACATCGGCTCCGCGGAATATAGTTTTTTTTTTTTTTTTTTTTTCAGCTGGTTATAGTAATTGAAAACTTTTAAAACTTGGCATAATTTATTATTAATGGCTATATTAAAGTTTTATGGAAAAATTCAGACAATATCAGTTCATTTGTTCAAGATATCAGTCCGTTTTCTTAAGTGATTTTTAAAAGAGTGATCCATAATTGATTCGTTCTTAGATCAACCTTTGTTCAAGCAATACAGGCGTGTACGGTAGAGAGGGAAAGAAGGCTTGATGTGTAAATTTTGCGAATATAGACGTTGAATTCTTCGTTCGATTTGACTTTCATCAGTCGTAATTCAAACATACTCTTTTTTGCTCGCTCTTTCTCATTTCTCAAACATTTAGCCTCAAATTAATATTAATATTAGTCTCAAATATTTATTAAAATATTTAATACAATTTATTAATGAATAAGAGTCAAAATACATTAAAAAATATTATTCTTAAAAAAGACGTCGACACTCTAACTGGAAGAAGATCCCAAAATTTACAAGACTCCTTGTGTAGAAAGCACGTCAAGCTCAGCCTTCGAGGAAACAATGGCTCAATCATACCAACCTGAATGGGCGTGCGAGCTTATGGCTGTAGTTAAATTTATCAACAATAAAATGGTCACAAAGAAAGATCTCAACGTTCTTAATTCAAAAATCGATCATGCTTTGGCTACTAAGTCTAGGTTGGATGAAGAAATTACGTCGTTCTAGCAAGAAAATAAAGAACTGGAATAAAACAAAGTTAATTTTTAGAGAGTTATCTAAACGTCATAATTATGTAAGTGGTATTGAAGAAATTGGTTCCGCTGTTTCGGGTGTTGAACGATGTCCTTGTAGTTCAGGTTTACCCAATAGGATCAGTAAATTACAATCAACTTGTAAAGGCCGAATTAGGAAACTATGCCGAGGTCTGAGGTACTAGCTATATTTTCTAAGTAAAATAAGGGAACCGGCATTGTAGTGCACCCTGACTACATTTTTCAAACAAGAGCCAAGAGGGCCAAACTTCTGGCTATAAGAAGAGAAATTAAAAATAAAGCTCCGGAAATAAAAATAAATCTCAACGCTGATGTTCTTATAGTTACTGGACAGGACGGAAAAAAGTTAAATTTTCCTTGTCGGCGGAAAAAACAGTCTAGTCATTTCCAATTGCAGGGGCATTTCATTTATGGATAGCATAGGCAAATTGTTTTTAAGCCTTCTTCTGCACAGTATTACTGAATGGGAGACAACTAATAATGTTTTAAACTAGAGCCAGGCCGGGTTTCGTGTAAATTACGAGTACTCTACATTGGACAATATTTTTACGCTGATGTCTATTGTACAACTAAGAGTGAAACAAGAAAGAGAAAGGATATATGTTTTTTTCGTAGAATTAAAAGCTGCCTTTGATTCGCTAACATTAAGGTCATTGTTCTACAAACTTTTAAATTTAGGTATTTCAACGAAATTAGTAAATATTCTAAGATCATTGTACAAGGAGACAAGTGCAGCTGTATGGTGTCAAGGTGGTGTTTCAGAGGAGTTTTTTTTTGACAAACTCAGGAGTTAGACAAGGATGTCCCTTAAGCCCTTTGCTCTTCACTCTTTACCTCAACGATATATTGGATTTTATAGGAGATGGCATAAGAATTGGAGGAATGAATATACGGGTGTTGGCCTACGCGGATGATCTTGTCATAATTTCCGACAGTGTAGGGACACTGCAGCAGATGATCAACAAACTTAAAGATTATTTCTAACAGTGGTCGTTAGAGTTAAATTTGGTCAAATCCCAAATTCTCGTCTTTAGAAACGGGGGCAAAATTAAGAAGTCGGAAAAATGGTACTATGGCAACAAAAAACTAGACGTCTTCAGTAGTTACAAGTATCTTGGCCTGACATTGACACCTAAACTTTGTTTACCCGGCTGACGGTCCCTGGACCATAGCCGCGTTGATGCTAATATCTATGTACAAACAATTTTGAATTATCTTAGTTAATAAATGCACTTAATTAATTAAACTTTGTTTAATAAGCATTTCGCCGAAAAAGTTACCTCTGCAAAATTCTGTGTCAATGTGTCTTGGAAATAAATTTTGATGAACAAATACGTTCCGTACTCGAAACAAGTACTGATATTTAATGCTGTTGTCGGTAGTGTACTTTGCAATGGGGCTCAGATTTGGGGTCAGTTCGCTGAAATAGAAAAGGTACAAAGGTGGTTTCTTAAAAGGCTTATTTCACTGCCTAAGTATACTCCATCTTATGTGTTACAAATAGAGACCGGCATACTCCTCTATTTTTTACTACCATGAAGCTTCAAATTAGGTATATTGCAAGAGTATTAAGAATGCCAGATCATAGGCTGCCTAATGTGCTAGCGAAGAGGGCCATTCAGAAAAACTGCGGTTGGTATAAAGAGTGGAAAAGTCTGATGCGTATTCACAATATAGAATTCGACTGGACGGAGTTCAACGTTTACATCCTGGATCGGGATCTAGCCTTGCTGCTAACTGTAATTGAGAATAAAACTTTGGAAGAAGCAATATGTGCAGCGCGACAGTCCTCAAGAGCTATATAAAAATCTTAGTTACAAAACGACCAGCCGAAACTATATAAGTGACGTGAATATTTTAGATTTCATAAGAACTATACTAAAAGCTCGAGGCGAACTATTAGATTTAAATTATAAAATCTGGAGATCCGAATCGGACAAACGCTGTTCAATGTGTAACTTGAATGAAACCGAGGATACAATCCACATTATCGCCACCTGCCCCATTTTACGACCTTTTAGAATTAAGTATTTTGGACATGATGTCTTAGAAACACAAGAAGTCTATTCCTATTTGAATAGGAACGATTATTACAAAATATACAACTACATTAAAGACGCAAGTCGATACAGAAATTTTGTAATTGGTCAATTAAATTACCAAAATAAATATATAATTATACCAAAATAGTTATTTACGCACCAAGGGAGGAAACAAAGTCATTACTCCCTGAGCGCTATTGTTGGTTCCTGAGGCGAAGCCGAGGGAACCATACTGTCTAAATCCCGAGGCATAGCCGAGGGAGTTAATTATAGCGAGGGTGCTGTGACTTTTTGCTCCCGAGGTCCGTACAAGATTTTTCCTCCAGAAGGGTGGAAAACCACACAAACAAACCTAAGATTTCGATTTATCAATTTATTTAGGTATTAAAAACTAAGTTTACAAATGTTTATACCTTTAATTTGTTTAACGACTTTTAAAAACAAAACAAAAAAAAAGTTTAAAAAAACCTAATGGAAAAAAAAAATAATGTAAATTAAATGTGCAATTCATCAATTCCAACTATGTTTGGATTGACAACTAAACATACAAAAATTTTCCTCGGGCCCCTAAAAGCGCGGGGCCCGGGGCGGTTGCCCCTGCCTAAGGGCGGCCCTGATAACTTTCAATAACTATGTAATTATAATAATACATAACTCTATAACTCAAATGTTTATTAATACACAAAATGACTAACTGAATAATATTTAATTTATTTGTGTTTATCTCTAAAATACGAGAAATCAAAAACAATAATATAACCTGATGGGATGTAACCTACCTCTTTTCCACAAGGACTCTTTTCTATAAGTTTTGTTTAAACTCAGTTATGAAGTCATACGACATTTTAAAATGACGATAAAAATTAAAGTATCACGGCAATCAAAAGTACGTATCATTTAAACTCTGTAATATTTAATAAAAAAAGCTTTTAACCTGTCGAGTCATTGAGTTAAAAAAAAAAACTGCTATTAGTTACGAAACAGGCAACACTGATTTTTTTAAGAATAATAAGTTGCCTCTACTGTTACTTTCCACCACGATTTTTACTTTACGCCACTATTTCTACTTTCCACCACGATTTTCACAACTAGGCTGTAATGGGATCCTTTCCTCCCTATAAACTAGGGTGGAAAGTTAATGTTTCCTCCCTTCTGGAGGAAAATTTTATTTATTTGTTTGTTTTGTTGGGTATTGGACAGCTCAGGTCATAAACACCATTAACTTAGATCATATTATTTTTATTTCCAACCTTCAAGTTGCTTCTTGTTGACCAGAAGGTCCATTATTATTTTGAGTTTATAGCTGCGTCGCTACGTCAATTTGTTGTAGGTATGCGAAGGGAGGTTACAGTAGGTTATCAATGCGTTCGCGTCGGTTCCCACAATTTTTAACAAAAAATTAGGAAAAAGAAAAGAATTTAACTGGCCGTTTTGTTACTAAAAGTGCAATCCAAATACCTTTAAAGTAATAAATACAAAAAATTCGGTAATCGCGCCCGGAACAATAAAACAATCGCAAAAACATAACTGTCGGACTGTTATCACCGGCTCGCGTCCTTATTAAGTTAACCCAACACGTACCAATAACCAAGAATGGAAGGAAAACTTGATGAAATTATGTATAGATTGGAAAAACTGGATACAATAGTGAAGAAAATCGACAGGAGCAAAACCTAGCGGAGCAATCCAGGAAAACAGCGGAAGAGATAGTGGACATAAGGAAAGACATCGCGAGCCTAAGCACACACATTAATAGGTCAAGAAGAGAAAATATAGCCATAATCGGCATGCAGGTGGCCGATAGAAATGAAATAAGAAACCAAGTTTATAATATAATAGATTTCCTTAGAATAGAAATACGCAAATATGATATCAGAGACATAACTATTCTAAACACGAAGAATACAAGCACAGGAGTAATTTTAGTCAAACTGTCTTCAAATATACTGAGAAATGACATCCTAAAAGAGAAATACAAACTTGCTGGTAACGAAAAATACGCGACTATCAAGATAAAAGAGGATCTGCCGGCCGACATCAGGCAAACAAGAAAAGAACTGAAAGCAATTATGAAGTACAACAAACATTACGTTGATGGAATATACTTCTCACTAGATCAATTTGTCGATATGGTTCAGTTACCAAAAGGTAAAAGACAGAGGAGCATCAAGACTACTCCTAATGGCAAAGGAAACGGATATGGCAGTAAGGATGTAAGAGAAGACAAAAAAGTAAAAACCGATACAATTTCACGTAACAACAGTATTGAACGCTTCTTCACAATGAAAAATGACCCCACCCCTAAACAACATAAACCAGTAAACTCACAGCAAAAACCATTATCCAAAGAACAAATAAACGATGTCGCAGCTAAGTAGCAATTAACCTTTCGTAGCCCATCACAAGAAAATCAAAAACCTCACAGCACAAATACAAAAGAGCCACTGCACTCAGTGAATATAACTGCTACGAACAAATAGGTAAAAATATTTAAGAAGAGAAATTAATGGGATGTAATAACCTATATCTGCCTTACTTTGCGCACCGAAGAAAAACGAACTCAACTGCTATATGAATTAGATAACATCTGTTGGACCATAATAGGCCTGGCTGAAGTCTGCCGTAAAGGAGAAGGCTGTATAGATATGGAAGGAGTTGTAGTATTCTACTACAATGGAAACGATAAAGCAATGGGAGGTACTGGTTTCCTAATTAACAAATCTAACATCACAAAAATAACAAGACTGAAAGGTTACACAGACAGAATTTCAAGTGTCAAAGTAATCGACAAAAGCAAAGCAAAACTAAGAGTAATCCAGGTCTACAGTCCAACATCAGCAGCAGACGAAGAAACAGTTCAGGATTTCTACATGGACCTACAAAAAACTATAGAAGACAACTCGTGCCACCGTACCCTAATAATCGGGGACTGTAACTCAAAAATAGGAACGAAGTTGGTGGAAAAACGGATAGGCCCCTATGGAGTCGGAAATCTAAATGAAAATGAAGAGAGTTTGTAGAAGCAAACCACTTATATGTTACATACTCCTTCTTCGAAGGCGAGATAGAAGACAAAACAAGCCCAGTACAAATAGACATAAAAAGGGCTTAAAGGGGGGAAAAATTAAATACTAAACTTTCTTTACACCATCGTTTAGAAGGTGTCTAGAGAAGCATTTTAAATATTATCATATCGAGTGCCACCGCTTGTTCCACCACCACCCCCTATTGAAGACCCAAATTTGGCCTATTCAATGAAACGCCAATATCTCCAGAACAAAGAGTGATAACGATGTGTGGTGTTTTTTAAAGTCTTCTATACACTGTCTTCTTTAATTTGATACCCATATCAATATGATTTTTGCAGTCAAAGTGTACTAAAAATTATAAAATATGGTAAAAAATCGACATTTCTTTTTTCTACTCTGAACAATTTTGATAATAACTTTTTTCCACGGGGTCGGCACAAAATATGTAGTAAAATGAAACGTGTAGATTACTTTATTACCTTTAATTCTATGTATAATATGTCATAGCAACTCTAATGCAGGAGGGGTAAAAAAGCCGAAAGAGCAGATGCGTGTACGTAAAGCTCTAATAGTGTCGACTGTGAACTCTATTTAGTCCAGGATATAAAATAAGGAATAATAGGAGAAATCATTTATAAAGTATTGAGACTTTGTGAAAACACTAAGGTGGCTAATCTGATCTCGGGTAGTTTTTTGTAAAGAAGTAAAAAGCAGCCAAATCTTCTCTATACCTATATATAATATTTTTTGTGAAATATTGTGTGCAGGTAGAAAGAGAAAGCGCTTAAATGAGTAGTGCTGATGAATTCCCAACTTGAATTATGGTATCGTCAACCATACTCCTGTCCCTTGCCCTGTCTACTATCTTACCCAATAACCATAATACTCTTACTTAGTATCAACAATACCTTGCTAGTGCGTTAACTTCTATAATTTACTTTTGATTGTGACCTTTTTTCTTGAGAAATATACTTAAGTCAAATACCTAGCATTTTAATGGGAAGTTTAGTTAGTTGGGGAAAATAAAAAATAAAAATATTACGAAGTACAGCATCAACTGAATTTACTGATTAAAGTAGTCCTCATTGTAAGTATTTAATGAGTTAAATATTAATATGCCAACCTATTAATGTAATTAAATACTATAATTTGTTATGATCCAACGAAGAATAGTAAATAATGCTGTGGCGAAATTAAAATTCCTTTGAAGCTACATGCCATGTTTAGGTGAGAGTATAGGTGAGTTTAGGTGAGCTATTGGGTAAGATAGTAGACAGAGCAAGGGACAGGAGTATGGTTGGCGGTACCATAATTCAAGTTGGGAATTCATCAGCACTACTCATTTAAGCGCTTTCTCTTTCTACCTGCACACAATATTTCACAAAAAAATATTATATATAGGTATAGAGAAGATTTTGCTGCTTTTAACTTCTTTACAAAAAACTACCCAAGATCAGATTTGGCCACCTTAGTGAATATGGCTGAACCCCCAACCCAATTATGGTTAATAAAACAAATGATTAAAAAACATTATTAAAAAATTCTTTTATACTATAAAAGGCTTTATCAGTTAGATTCTGTTTTACACATTTTTTACAATGTTCATAGGGTAACTGTTGTGTCTCTATTTTTAAATTATTGAACAATTTTATACCCAAGATTGAGTGTCCAACTTCAGATTTTTTGAGTCTATGACCAGGTATGCAAAGTCCGTTTTTATTTTTAGTGTCGTAAGCGTGATTAAAATTATTTGTTCTAAATTTATTATGGTTTGCCTTGATGTGTAACAGCGAGTTGTATATGAAGAGATTTACAACTGTCATGATTCCAAGTTTTTCGAAGGAAGATTTACAATGTGTGCCTAATTTAGCACCAGTTATACTTCTTATTATCTTCTTCTGATAAATAAGTAGTGGCTCAAGATTAGCATGTCCCCAGACTAATATGGCATAATTGAGTCTACTTTGGACTAGTGACTTGTAGACAAGCACTAGAGTTTCCTCAGGTAACGAGTGTTTTATCTTTCTAAACACAAATAAATAGCGTGCAATGTTTTGAGTTAGTGATACTATGTGATCTTTCCAACTTAGTTTGCCGTCTACTGTGATTCCTAGAAATTTCACTGGTGCTTACCTCTCGTTTACTCTAAGACTTATGAGTAGGCTTTGGGTTTTATCTTTATTTAGTAGGAAGTCGTTACTGCAAAACCATTCTTCCATTTTTCCTAATCTCGCCTGTGCAGTTTGACGGAGCAGATATTCATTTGAATGGCGATGAGTTAGATTGGAATCATCGGCAAAAGTTGGTAAGTCTTCCACAATATCATCTGCCTTAGTGAGCTTCATGTAGATTGCCATGTCATTAGTACTAATCAGGTAGAGTATGGGACCTAAAATGGACCCTTGAGGCACTCCTCTATTTACCTGTTCACTTTCTGAACATATATTGTCATGCTCCACGTATTGTAACCTCCCGGTTAAAAATTCCTTCAAAAGCTTATGAGCATTTCCCTGAATATTTAATAAAAGGCATTTCTCAAGGAGAGTTGGGATACATACCCTGTCAAAGGCTTTAGACAGGTCACAGCATGTTAACTGACCCGCGCAACCTCGCACCCCTTGACCTGCCATGACCCCGACCTACCTCACCCCCTCCCCTTGACCTACCTCAACCTTGTCTGGTTTTGTTGTTGTTTTGATTCAAATTTCGCGCCTTCCCCCTCCTACTTTTCGTATTTATTAATTTTGAATTTGCCGGGTTACCCCCCTCTGTTGACCTGCCATGACCCCGACCTACCTCACCCCCTCCCCTTGACCTACCTCAACCTTGTCTGGTTTTGTTGTTGTTTGATTCAAATTTCGCGCCTTCCCCCTCCTACTTTTCGTATTTATTAATTTTGAATTTGCCGGGTTACCCCCCTCTGTGCCCCCCTCTTACGTCACATGTCGGCCATTTTAGATTCTGAATTTTCGTATTTATTTTTGAATTTATTATTTTTGAATTTGCCGGGTTACCCCCTTCTCGACCTCCCTCTTACGTCACGTGTCAACTACACCATTAATATTTTCAATTTTGAATATAGCGCGCCTTTGGCTCTGATCCTGGGGCTGTAAACGTTAAACATGTATATCTGGGAATCGAACCCAGACCTCCCAGGTGAGAGTCTAGAATGCTAACCGTTCTGCTACGAGGCTATTGAAAGTGTAATAAACAATGTAGCTATAAGAGAGAGAACCGAGGTCACCAGTTGATATTTTCTTTCCCTATCTTACACCTTACCGGAGGAATAGAGAGGGAAGTAGCAGTGGCTCCTTGAGGTCTAATCGAAGGCCAGTCTATCTGCACGTGTTGTTTTCTGAAATAGTGGTTTCTGATTTAGAAGTCATTGGGAGGGGTTGTGGTGTCTCAGATTTCAAGCTCTCTAAGACTGAGATACAATTATAGTAAAGATCATCAAAAGAATTAAGTGTTTGATGAGATATTTGTTTACTTGGTTCTAGAGTGACCTGGATCTCATTAATTAAATCCTCTAGCATGGCTAATTCATTCCTTGTTTCGTCTAAGTCTCGACACCGAACTTGGAATGTTTTTAATGTTTTGGGGTCATTAATCCCCTTAATTAGATCATGAGCCTGTTGTGCTCTTTGATATAGAGTGGCTCTTCGAGATATATAAACTTTAAGTTTGCTTTCTAAGGCAATATTAGAAGTCTCGGAAGAAGTCATTTTGACTGAGAGGTAGAGGTGGATTTAATAAATATAAAATAATTTGTTTATAAGTGGTGAAATAAAAACAAAGTAATAAGGAGATTCCAACGGACATATAACACCAAAAAATAAAATTTTAAAAAAATAAATAAAAGTATGTGAAGTGACCACTTAAATTAAAGATCACGACGAAATGGAACCAATAAAATTTATTTGGTTAAAATCGGATGGATTTGGTTAAAAAGTATAAAAGAAAATTTTAATTCATAATTATTTGAATGAAATAAATGAGTATAAACAATAATATTTATGTTTTGTTTAAATGAGAAAGGAATGTTTATATAATTTAATGTCAGAGTGAAAGATAATAAAAAGGTTTGTTTACAAGATAAGAGGCCTAATCGAGATACTAGATAAAGTGAATTAAAGTCGATATTTATAGAAAGAAGATTAAGAAGAAATATCTAAATCATCCGATTGACACAAAATCACTAAAACACAAAGCGCTTCATTTCGAACATACATGGTTATGACGTCACGAGAATCCTGTAACCACGCTACAACCGAGAAAAAGCCAAGGTTAAAGGTTAACCTTATGAGCTTCACAGAAGTTTAAGACAATGAAAATTGTATAAATTAATAAAATAAATTTAATTAATAAAATAAAGAGGAGAGATTCGAAGAGACTTAAATTCATAAAATAAATTCAAGGAAGAGATGTATTGTGAAGAAGAAAATAAGTTCGAACAATATAGAGACCATGAGGTTCGCACAAGAGGTTTTTGACTGTAATTCCACACTAGATAAAATTAATCCGCCGTAAAGGACCAAAATGTTTATGTACCGGTTTAAGCAAATGGAAAAGAGGTGGCACATAAAAGGAGGTAGAGGTTGGAGGAGAGGTAGAGATAGGAGAAGAGGTAGAGGGAGGGGGAAAGGTAAAATTGGATGAGCCCGGCGTAACTATAGAATTGGCTGAATAGTGAGATACATAATAATAAATGACATATAATAAGGGAGAAAAGTAATTAGTGTTGAGAGTACCTGGTAGGAGCTGGTGGAGCTGCAAGGTTAGTGGTGCGCTGCCCAGGCCTGGTGCAGGTAGCAGGTTCTCCTCGGCGTAGATGGTCACACAATATAATTACTCGACTCACAAAATTACTTCTCCCTTTTTTGCACGATAAAATAATAATAATAATAAATAAAATAAACTTATATAAATTAAATAAGGCACTGTTAGATAGAGGTTAGAGGCAGCGAGGTGAAGAGGTAGAAGGAGAGAGATGGAGAGAGGTTTCAAAGGGTTTCTGGGAAGGTTACTCGGAGAGGGATGGCGAAGGAGTGGGAGATTAGTTAGGCTGGCCGTCACTGATGCCGCCACCTTACGGACAACGAAATAATAACGTGATCTTCCACATTTCTAAATCCAACATACCCCCCACCGAAACCAATGGTTTCAAGAGAGAGAGAGAGAGGGAGGTATGCAAATATGAGGAAAAAAAACGAGCAAATCTTCTAAGAAAAAAAATTAAAAGAAATTCCTACGAGAAAAGAAAATAAAACATAACCCTTCTGACATGATCGAAATAATAAAGAAAAAATTAAGGACAGGGTAGAGGAACCAGTTTAACTACTGGACGACGAAAATGTCCCTGTGTTGTACGCAAAGTCACTACCCGTACAATTCCATCCTGTCCCGGATGAACTGCTTCGACTCGTCCGAGGCGCCAGCAAAGAGGGGGTGTCTTATTATCTTTCAGAAGCACCAAATCATCCACTTTAATATTGGCGGTAGAAGAGGTCCATTTTTGTCGTTGAGTAAGACTGCAAATATACTCATTACGCCAGCGTTTCCAAAACGATTGGGAGAGTTGACGAAGGAGTTGCCACTGAGACAAACGGTTTTGAGGAACATCAGTGAAGTCCAGTTCTGGCAGTGCTGTCAAGGGGCAACCTATCAAAAAATGGCCGGGGGTTAAGGGCTCTAATTCTGAGGGATCAGTAGAAAGAGGACAGAGAGGACGTGAGTTCAAAACAGCTTCGGCACGAGTAAACACAGTATTAAGTTGTTCGAAGGTAAGAGGAC
>KZ652638.1:53083-79868 GCA_001010745.2 Gerris buenoi
TCAAAAAGTTGCACCAGTATTTCAAATTTCAGCACTTTCGCTTAAACGGTTCGGGCCCTATGAACCAATGAGCGACGGACGGACGGACACATCACCCTCGGCATAAGGGTTTTGAGAAGTATCTACAAAACCCTAAAAAAAAGACTATATTGGATTTTGGATTTGACTGTATTTGATCGAAGACTCACATGGGCACATCACGCAGCAACAATACGCAAACGCATCTACACACGATATAAACTATTACAGAGACTCCTCAACAAAAAATCAAAACTCAACAAACATTAAAAAGTACTCACATACAACACAATATTTAAACCAGCATTAAATTATGGGGCTGCACCAAACGTTCTAATTCATACCACATCCAATCCTTACAATCAAAGATCCTCAGAACCATAGTATATGCACCCTACTACGTCTCCAACCAAACCTTAAACAACGACCTCAACATTTCATTCGTCCGAGATCGAGACCTAGTCATTTACCGCTACAGATTCTTTTACCAGTCAGTTTCCTTCCACACAAATCCCCTTATCCGAAACCTAATAACCCTTCCAGGCGCCTGAAGCGGCAATGGCCTCGTGACTTATTAACCTATAAAACTAAGCTATGTAAATTAATGAGTTATAATCACAGCCAATTGGCTGTGAGAGAGCTAATTAGCTCTATCACTGGATAGCTTTCTTGTACCTGCCAATGACAAGCCATTTTTATACACTGATCATTATTGCTTATAACAACAAATCGTTCGACTTGGACAAAACTTTTAAATAATGAAGTCTAATTGCTTAGCCCCCTTCTAACTTTATACTGTTAGATCATTAACTGTTAGATTGTCATAAAATCATGCTAAATAGCCATTATAGACAAAACTGAAGATGATATAAAATGACGAAACGCGTTTGTTAATTTTATTGACATAAAATTGTGGGGACTTTGTTGTGTTACTTTCTATTAACCTCTCTAGTTATAATTATGAAATTATCCTTTCTATGCCATATTGATGACAATAAATAAATAAAATGTATGTATGTGGATAGTATTAAATCGTATGTGTAAAATACACATTCGATTACATTGGTATAAAATAATTTGAGGGATTTTCACGTTTAGGCCCTGATTCTAATAAAGTGTATGTGTATGTCTGCTATTTTTAAGATATTGAAAATAATAAAACACTTAATTTTTTTTTTTTTTTTTTTTTTTTTTTTTAACGATTTTAAACTATAAATCTAAAAAGCAGTCAGTTTAAAAAGGAGTTTAATAATTTTAGTTGATATGCCGGGGAAAACATTGTTACTTAGATATTGAATAAATATTTATGCAAATATTAATTCTTAGTTGGGTCATTAAGGGTAACCCTTTGTGACCCAACTAAGTATTAACATTGATAAAATAGGGACAACTAGAAAACTTAGGAATATTTATGTAGTTCCGTTGGAAATCCTTAAGTTTGGCGTGTAAATTTAACTATTATAATACATGTTTATTAAATTTATAATAATTTGTTAAAATAAGATTTTTGGAATTTCAATTTAGTTTTACTATGAACTATGAAATTTTCTTGTTCTGACTGATTTTTAATTTTTTTTAATTTATTAATTTTATAATTATTATTNTATGGTTTTTTATTGATTCAATTAAATCCTAAATCTATAGTCAAACGTAGAGTAAGCTTAAACATTTTTTGGTGACCCCCCGACGTGATAGTAAACAAGTAAGTTTTTACACATTTAATCTCAAGCGTAAAAGTTTAAGTTTTAAACGTTATTTATAAAAATCTTAAACGTAAAAAGTGGCATCAAGCAAAAAGAACGCGACGCTGCCTTAAACGACAACATTGCGAAACCGAAACGACGCCATTGCGACACCGAAGCGACGCTGCCCAAAACGACGCAACGCGACTTCAAGTTCAACCGACGCCATTCTTGTAAACGACGCCTTTAACAGAACAAACGCCGCTTCCTCTGAACTAAACGTGACTGGCGTCTGTGGTTTGGAATCTAAGGATTTGCTTAAGTAAGTGTCTTTTGTGTAATTCTTTATAATTTCAGAATCAAATTATCAATATCCGAAACGTTATATGTAGGTACGTAATTATTTACGTAAGGTAAGTTCTATTCTCCCGAAAGTTAAAACTGTTGTCAAACACGTATCATTTTCCTTATTCTTTCTATAACATTTAAATCAATCTTAGGTATAATATTTACGGCTAATAGTTTATAAGCGGATAAAAACATACACAAACATCAATAATATAACGATCTCGTCTATTACACTAATAATAATAACTTTTCCACACTTACGCTGTCGCTCACTCTCTCTTTGATAAAATCTTAGATCTGTAGTTTATTGTTTTCTGTTTATTATTTCATTATTTTCTTAAGTCTCAATTATTCAACATGGACGCGTCTCTCAAAAAACTAGTACAGAAGAGAGCTTCCATTAAAGGAAAACTAACTCGCATAGCTAACTTTGTGGAGAACTTTGATCTAGAAGAAAACGAATACGACGTCATTCCCTTGATGTGCGTCTTACGGCACTGGAGGAATGTTGGACTGACTTCAACGCCATTCAAATTGAAATAGAAGAGCATCTCAGCGAACATAATGAATCTGCCGACGGCCATGAAGCAACCCAAGCCAGTGAGTGGCAATCCTTTGCAGACAGCTATTTCCATATTCACTCTAAGATAACCCGGATAGTCAAAACTGTAATTTCTACCTCTACATCCCAATCTATGTCCTCTGTGAAACATCGAGAAACAAACGTGAGACTACCAAAAATCGACCTTCCGTCCTTTACCGGAAATTACGAAGATTTTGTTTCCTACTTTGTGTTGTTTCAATAATTAATAAACAACAACGAGTCAATTTCCGCAATACAAAAGTTCCACTACTTAAAAAGCAGCCTAAAGGGAGAAGCAGCCAAGCTTATAGAGTCACTAGAGTTCATTCCCGACAATTACGTTGTCGCAGTAGAGTTGCTCAAAAACAGGTATGAAAACAAACGAATTGTCATCACTAAGCATGTTCAAGCCCTGTTCAGCTTGTCTAAACTTAATCGAGAATCTGCAACGTCTCTGCGTCAATTAGTGGACTCCACAAATAAACATCTACGAGCACTTAAGACTTTGAAACAACCTATAGAGCAATGGGACACATTGTTAGTGCACATGATAGGGACCAAGCTCGACGACAAAACTCGTCGAGACTGGGAAAACGAAGCTGCAACCAATTAGTGGACTCCACAAATAAACATCTACGAGCACTTAAGACTTTGAAACAACCTATAGAGCAATGGGACACATTGTTAGTGCACATGATAGGGACCAAGCTCGACGACAAAACTCGTCGAGACTGGGAAAACGAAGCTGCAACCAAGGACGAGGTGCCTTCCTATCAAGAACTTATTACCTTCTTGACTAAACGCTGTAAGGTTCTAGAAGCTTATGACTTCGAGCGGCCAACTAGCTCCAAGTGTTCTACGGCGCAGCCAGTACTCAAGTGGAACCACAACTTTAAACCTTCAGGCCTTCCTCAAAATTCACAACGGACAAATCAGTTATCTCGGTCCTTTGTTACCTCATCTCCCGGCTACCTATGTGTATTTTGCAATAAACCTCACCTATGTTATCAATGCGAAATCTTTCTGAAACTAAGTACTGAAGAGAGATGGAATTTGGTCAACAAACTAAATCTGTGTAAGAATTGTCTTCGTAATAACCACTCTAAATGAACTGCAAGATGTCATTTGTGCAACAAACGTCATCATTCCACACTTCACGAGAAATCCCCGATCGACCAACACTGAAGAACCTCCAAGATGATCCAAAACGTTGACCAACTGTGCCAATGTCTCCAAGGCAGATTGCGTGCTTCTTGGTACTGCTGTCATCAAGGTGATGGACAACTCAGGCAACTTCCATCCGTGCCGAGTTTTATTGGACAGTGGATCTCAAAGTAGTTTTATGCCTGAAGCACTTTGCCATTCTCTAGGTTTAAAACGTTCTCCCTGCAACGTCTCAGTCTCTGGAATTCATAAACTAACTACATCAGTCTCCCACTCTGTTCAAACCACTATTAAATCTAACTACTACCTATATTCATCTCCCTTGTCCTTGTACCGTGGTACAGTTTTGGGTGTGAATCGCTTAGAAAGTCTGGAGTAAACAGTGGCGCCACCTATGGAGATTTAGTGATAGTTCTATTTCTAGGGCCGTCACCTACCGCTGCCTATCGGGGACTTGAGGAACACAGCGCTACTTCTCTCTTTCTCCTCCCCCCCCCCCCCTTCGCCATATTTTTTTATATATTTGTTTCTTTCCCTTATATCTTTTCTTCTATTTCAGCTAAATCTTAGATCTGTAGTTTATTGTTTTCTGTTTATTATTTCACCATTTTCTTAAGTCTCAATTATTCAACATGGACGCGTCTCTCAAAAAACTAGTGCAGAAGAGAGCATCCATTAAGGGAAAACTAACTCGCATAGCTAACTTTGTGGAGAACTTTGATCTAGAAGAAAACGAATACGATGTCATTCCCTTGAATGTGCGTCTTACGGCACTGGAGGAATGTTGGACTGACTTCAACGCCATTCAAATTGAAATAGAAGAGCATCTCAGCGAACATAATGAATCTGCCGACGGCGATGAAGCAACCCAAGCCAGTGAGTGGCAATCCTTTGAAGACAGCTATTTCCATATTCACTCTAAGATAACCCGGATAGTCAAAAGTGTAATTAATACCTCTACATCACAATCTATGACCTCTGTGAAACATCGAGAAACAAACGTGAGACTACCAAAAATCGACCTTCCGTCCTTTACCGGAAATTATGAAGATTTTGTTTCCTACTTTGAGTTGTTTCAATCATTAATAAATAACAACGAGTCAATTTCCGCAATACAAAAGTTCCACTACTTAAAAAGCAGTCTAAAGGGAGAAGCAGCCAAGCTTATAGAGTCACTAGAGTTCATTCCCGACAATTACGTTGTCGCAGTAGAGTTGCTCAAAAACAGGTATGAAAACAAACGAATTGTCATCACTAAGCATGTTCAAGCCCTGTTCAGCTTGTCTAAACTTAATCGAGAATCTGCAACGTCTCTGCGTCAATTAGTGGACTCCACAAATAAACATCTACGAGCACTTAAGACTCAGAAACAACCCATAGAGCAATGGGACACCTTGTTAGTGCACATGATAGGGACCAAGCTCGACGACAAAACTCGACGAGACTGGGAAAACGAAGCTGCAACCAAGGACGAGATGCCTTCGTATCAAGAACTTATAACTTTCTTAACTAAACGCTGTAAGGTTCTAGAAGCCTATGACTTCGAGCGGCCAACTAGCTCCAAGTGTCCTTCCGCGCAGCCAGTACTCAAGTGGAACCCCAACTTCAAACCTTCAGGCCTTCCTCAAATCTCACAACGGACAAATCAGTTATCTCGGTCCTTTGTCTCCTCATCACCTGGCTACCTATGTGTGTTTTGCAATAAACCTCACCCATGTTATCAATGCGAAAACTTTCTGAAACTAAGTACTGAAGGGCGATGGGATTTGGTCAACAAACTAAACCTGTGTAAGAATTGTCTTCGTGACAACCACTCTACAATGAACTGCAAGATAATAAAATCGTGCCATTTGTGCAACAAACGTCATCATTCCACACTTCACGCCAACTCCCCATCAACCAACACTCAAGAACCTCCAAGATTATCTAAAACGTTAACCAACTGTGCCAATGTCTCCAATGCAGATTGCGTGCTTCTTGGCACTGCTGTCATCAAGGTAATGGACAACTCAGGAAACTTCCATCCGTGCCGAGTTTTATTGGACAGTGGATCACAAAGTAATTTTATGTCTGAAGCACTTTGCCATGCTCTTGGTTTAAAACGTTCTCCCTGCAACGTCTCAGTTTCTGGAATCCATAAACTAACTACATCCGTTTCCCACTCTGTTCAAACCACTATTAAATCTAATTACAACCTATATTCATCTCCATTGTCTTTTCTGGTCATTCCCAAAATCACCGATGACATGCCTATGTGTAAGCTTAATCCTGCCCGGTGGAGTATACCTCCACATTTGTTCTTAGCCGATCCTAACTTTAACGCTCCAGGAAAAATCGACATGTTGATTGGCGCCCAATTATTCTTTAAACTCATTAGTACCAATCAAATAAGGTTAGGGGATGACCTACCTATTCTTCAAGAAACTCTATTTGGTTGGATAGTGTCTGGAACCGTGGCCCCCACTTGCGCCCAATGCACTTCAGCCTTATCATTTTTTGCTTCCACTACTCATAATATTTCAACCTCCCCTAACACTGTTTTAAAGCAAACCCAAGATAAATTCTGGGAAATTGAGGAAATAGACAAGTCAAGGGCATTATCACCCAAAGAAAAACTGTGTGATGAAATCTACGAAAAAACGACGACTAGGCAAGAAAACGGGAGATTCTTAGTTCAACTTCCCTTGATTGAAGATCCGAAAACCCTGGGAGAATCAAGGGAGGCAGTTATCGCTAGACTATTCAAACTAGAACACCGGCTCGACATAAATCCCGGATTGAAACGAGATTATGCAGCCTTCCTCAACTACCTTGAACAGGACCACATGGAGGAGGTGACAGGAGACGTGCCTGACAAACCTGTTTACTACCTGCCCCATCATCCAGTTATCCGAGACACTAGTTTCGCCACTAAATTAAGAGTAGTTTTTGATGCCTCCTCAAAAACTACCTCTAACGTTTCCCTAAACGATATTCTCCTTGCTAGACCCACAGTTCAGAGAGAACTTTTCTCTATAATAATCTCATTCCGATTTCCTAAATATGTATTCACCACAGACATTAAACAAATGTATCGCCAGATTAGGATTCATTCAAACGACTGCGATCTACAACGAGTCCTTTGGAGGGAATCCAAATATGACCCAATTCGAACATTCCGTCTCTTAACTGTAACTTATAGACCCCCATGGCTTCAACTCTCTAACTTGCCTATATTCCATGGTAGCTACTCTGAATTGGACCCAGACATCCTATCAGAAGAATCAAAGAACATTCAGCGTTCTTTTATCTCCACTCATGATTATATAGATAACTTTATTAAGAATTTTCCCTCATACTCTAGGTTAGTCCATGTAACTTCATATATTTTTAGATGTTATAATAACTGTAAAAACCCTGCTAAACGAAGCAAGACGTCAGTGCTGATATCTTCTGGGGAATTTTCTGAAACTCAAGACATGTTGATTACACTCATTCAAGGCAAACACTTTTACAATGAAATCAAAACTTTAAAAACTAACTACACATTATCCAAAACAAATCACATAAACTCATTACACCCATTCGTGGACAGCAAGGGAATGATACGTGTAGGCGGTAGATTAGCTAATGCTGAAATCCCCTTTAATCGAAGACACCCTCTTCTACTGCCTAATTACAAATGTAAATTCACAATCCTTTTNTTTTATATTTTTTTTTAAAGCCAATATTATAATTTCAGTTGGGCCCTCAGTGGTGTGGCCACACTGCTTTGGCCGACTGTCACACTTTGTAAATTCTATCAGAACAGCAGTCAATATTGTTTTCTTTTTTTTCATTACAATTTATTTTTTTTGGACATTGTCCATCTCATATAAAAGTTTATTTTATTGTCTGTCTACCTACTTCCTACCAACACTCTTAAGTTATTCACCTTAGTGAAGTTTATCGTTTTGAGCAGAACAGTGGTACTCTTCTCAGAACTGAATTACCTACCTGGTCTATGATTATATCATACATAAATATTTATGCGACCTTCTCTTGAAGGGAGCACATCCTTTCTGGTCATTCCCAAAATCACCGATAACATGCCTATGTGTAAGCTCAATCCTGCCCGGTGGAGTATACCTCCACATTTGTTCTTAGCCGATTCTAACTTTAACGCTCCAGGAAAAATCGACATGTTGATTGGCGCCCAATTATTCTTTTAACTCATTAGTACTAATCAAATAAGATTAGGGGATAATCTACCTGTTCTTCAAGAAACTCCATTTGGTTGGATAGTGTCTGGAACCGTGGCCCCCACTTACGCACAATCCACTTCAGCCTTATAATTTTTTGCTTCCGCTGCTCATAATATTTCAACCTCCCAAACACTGTTTTAGAGCAAACCCTAGAAAAAATCTGGAAAATTGAGGAAGTAGACAAGTCAAGGACATTATCACCCAAGGAAAAACAGTGTGATGAAATCTACGAAAAAACGACGACTAGACAAGAAGACGGGAGATTCTTAGTTCAACTTCCCTTGATTGAAGATCCGAAAACCCTGGGAGAATCAAGGGAGGCAGTTATCGCTAGACTATTCAAACTAGAACACCGGCTCGACAAAAACCCTGGATTGAAACGAGATTATGCAGCCTTCCTCAACAACTACCTTGAACAGGACCACATGGAAGAGGTGACTGAAGACGTGCCTCATAAACCTGTTTACTACCTGCCCCATCATCCAATTATCCGAGACACTAGTATCACCACTAAATTAAGAGTAGTTTTTGATGCCTCCTCAAAAACTACCTCTAACATATCCCTAAACGACATTCTCCTTGCTGGACCGACAGTTCAGAGAGAACTTTTCTCTATCATAATCTCATTCCGATTTCCTAAATATGTATTCACCACAGACATCAAACAAATGTATCGCGAGATTCGGATTCATTCAAACGACTGCGATCTTCAACGAATCCTGTGGAGGGAATCCAAACATGACCCAATTCGAACATTCCGTCTCTTAACTGTAACTTATGGAACCTCTGCTGGTCCCTACTTAGCCACCAAATCATTAGTAACCTTAGCACAGCAAAATTCTAACCAGTTTACACATGCATCTAAGATTATCTCTGAGGACTGCTACGTAGACGACGTGTTGTCAGGTTTTGACTCCATTAAGGAAGCTACTAAAGCACAATTAGAACTAATAAAAATGTTAGGTACTGCTGGATTCCAGCTCCACAAGTGGGCATGCAATCATCCCCACTTACTTACGAACATAGCAGAAGAAGACAGAGTCCAGTTTTATCAAGTAGGTGCAGACGAACAAATCTCAACTGTTAAAACTTTAGGCCTGATTTGGGAACCAATTCAAGATTCTTTTAGATTTCAAGTGCCTGAACTTCCAGACAGACCAGCTGAGACCAAACGTACTATTTTGTCAGATATCTCTCGGCTCTTTGATCCATTAGGATTAATTGCTCCGGTTGTAGTTAGAGCCAAATCACAAAGCAAGCTCTATGGAAAAGCAAATTAGAATGGGACGAACCTTTGAACGGAGAAATTCTGAAACTATGGACCCCTTATAAAAACGAACTAGTTAATTTTAAACGCCTCTCCGTTCCCCCAAGAATCACAACTCTTAACTCTCCACAAGAACTGGATTGCACGGCTTCTGTGATGCATCTGAACAAGCATATGGAGCCTGTGTCTACATTCGAACGATCAGTGCCGGTGAAATCACTTCTAATCTCCTTTGTGCTAAGTCTCGAGTTGCTCCACTTAAACGGATAAGCCTCCCTCGCCTAGAACTTTGTGGAGCAGTTCTTTTGTCTACTCTGGTGAACAAAGTAATCAACGAATCTAATATATCATTTAAGAAAATTCATCTCTGGACTGACTCCTCTGTAGTCCTCTCATGGATACAATCTGAGTCCCACTGCTGGAAGACATTTATTTCAAACAGAATTGCTGAAATTCAAAGACTTACATCTTGTGATTCCTGGCACCATGTGAGATCTGAATCTAACCCTGCTGATGTGTTATCAAGAGGATGTTCGCCAACCGCAATTCTTGAAAACGACATGTGGTGGTATGGACCCCCATGGCTTCAACTCTCTAACTTGCCTATATTCAATGTTAGCTACTCTGAATTGGACCCAGACATCCTATCAGAAGAATCAAGAAACATTCAGCGTTCTTTTATCTTCACTCATGATTATTTAGATAACTTTATTAAGAATTTATCCTCATACTCTAGGTTAGTCCATGTAACTTCATATATTTTTAGATTCTATAATAACTGTAAAAACCCTGCTAAACGAACCAAGACGAAGTCAGTGCTAATATCTTCTAGGGAATTTTCTGAAACTCAAGACATTTTGATTACACTCATTCAAAGCAAACACTTTTACAATGAAATCAAAACTTTAAAAACTAACTACACATTATCCAAAACAAATCACATAAACTCATTACACCCATTCGTGGACAGCAAGGGAATGATACGTGTAGGCGGTAGATTGACTAATACTGAAACCCTCTTTAATAGAAAGCACCCTCTTCTACTGCATAATTACAAAGCTGGTGTTAAATCAGTTAAACGGATTATTGGTAATTTAATCCTGAATTATGAAGAATTTTATACCTTGACCATTGAAGTTGAGGCTTGTGTCAATGCAAGGCCATTGATTGCCTGTTCAAGCAATCCAAACGATCTCTATCCACTGAAGCCAGGTCATTTTCTAATAGGGGAGCCTCTGACCACAATTCCTAAGCCAGACCTGTCAGATTTGCCTCTAAACTCTAAACCACCTGTCTAAATGGCAGCTAGTCCAAAGGTTAAAGCAAACCTTCTGGAAACGCTGGTCACAGGAATATCTATCTACTCTCCAGGCCCGCACCAAATGGGTTAATTCTGCACCTAATTTAAGAGAAGAACAAGTGGTACTTTTGAAGGAGGAATTTCGACCCCTGATACCAGCTTGGACCAACTTTAAATTGATTTTTTTTGTTATTTCTAGTCCTATCTATTTACCCTTATGTGATCATTCTAATTTTAACATTTCTAAAGTAATTGTATATAATGTAAGGCCTGTTATTTCATAATCTTAAGTTAATCACCTAAGCACCTTTTTGTTTTTAATTGTATAATTAAATGTAGGCTTGACTTTTGAACCTTGTTCAAGGCGGCCAGTATGTTGTCTTTAATTAGTTTTATTTCTGTAACAGTTCGATTTGTTTCTTTGCCACTAGGAGCGAATGTTACTTCACATAAACTGCCTTTATTATTGCCTCAACATGGTCATTAGTGGTGTGTAAACCTTCCTTGTCAATCACATGTCCTAAATATTTTATTGAACTTTGAAAGAATTTACACTTCTCTATCTTTAACTTGAAACCACATTCTGCTAACCGGCGAAACACAGCTCTTATTCTAGACCTATGCTCCTCTACGTTGTCAGAACTGCTGATTAGGATGTCGTCTTGAAAGCAGAGGACTCCAGGCAAGCCAGCCAAGCATTGCTCCACCACTTTTTGAAAAATCATGCCCGAACTTGTGATTCCGAAAGGAAGCAAGGGTAAGAAAATAATCCTTTATGTGTGGAGATGGTTAAAATCTTCTGGGATTCTTCGTCGACTAATAGTTGTTGGTAAGCATCTGTAGGAAAAAGGGGGAGGTTAGAGGGAGAGGTAGAGGTAGAGGTAGAAACAGAAAAGAGGAGGCTTACTTGGTGCTGCGTGGCGTAAGTCGTAGGTGTGAGATGTCCCAGGCCTGGGGTTCGTAGCAGGTGACGTTCGCTGCGGTGACCACACAAANTGAAGGGAGCACACATAAAATTTTGGCGCCCGGACAGGGACTCTTCCTGTTCTGTTCATTAGTATCTTATTTAGTGTTGTGCTGGTAGAAGGGGAGACAATTTTTAAATTTCTAATATGCCGCCTAAAGCCGAGAAGTCATTGTGCCCTGAGGCTGACTTCCTGGTAACGGAACGTAATCACGTTTTTGCTCTGTCTCAGGCCATTTACGATAAATTAAATACTGTGACACCTGATACAGTTTCGACTTTCAGATCTTCGTTTGACCGACTTGACGCTGTTGAGCAAGACTTCAAGGCAGTTACCGCTAGGGTAAGGCAGTACAAAGTTACAGCGGAGTCTCCAGCCGACCGTCTAGACACAAGCAAAGCGTACACAGCCTTCATCGGTGTGATTGATGCTGCCAAGACGAGGTACCTCACAGCAGCCAGGTCAACAACCCCGAAACCTCTTCAGGATCAGTCTACCCCCACCATATCTCCAGATGCGCAAGTATGCAATTCATTTAACAATAATAAATCTTGCTTGCCTCGCATCCAGTTACCAAAGTTTGGGGGCAACATAGAATTTTGGACAGAATATAATTCACTTTTTACCTCTCTGGTGCATAGCGATGCCTCATTGTCAGCTATCCAAAAGTTTCAATATCTGCGTTCGAGCTTGTTTGGAGACGCTCTAGCAGTTATATCTGGGTTTTCACTTGAGGCAGAAAACTATCCGTTGGCCTGTGAAGCTCTTAAACGGCGCTACCATAACAAACGCCGTTTAGCAACCAATTATATTGACAAAATTTTAAACTTTCAAAGTAATTCAAAATCTTCTACCGCCCAACTACAGAAATTTCTGAATGTACATGAAAATAGTGTCAACGCCTTGAAGTCATTAGGCATAACCGACTTAGGCGACTTCGTGTTGTTACAGTTGGCACTTAATAACCTCGACACTGAGACACGTTCTGAGTTCGAGGAACGTCAGTCGTCCCAGTCAATCCCTAGCTACCGGGACCTTATGGAATTTGTCACTGAGTCCCGTCGTAAGGCAGAGCTCCTTCCGGTAGCTAAGGGCAGCAATAAGGCCAAACCTGAAGTTAGACAGAGCCCTTCAGGCAGGTCTAACCCTCAAACTTCTTATATCAATACCGTACAGTCTACCCCTAGCCAACCTGCTTCTGTCCCACCCCCTCGCCCGAGTAGGAAGGAGCCGGCAGGGAAAATAAAAATTAACTCTAAACCTAGGAGTCCACCTAGGGAGTTGCCTCCGGAGAAGAAGGTAGCTACTGAGGCTCTTAAATGTTGGAACTGCGGCAAAGGGGCACATGCCTTTAGCAAATGTCCCGAACCCCTTAGACGTTTTTGTTATCGTTGTGGAAAACCGGGAGTTGTAGTTGTTAGTTGTCCGAACTGCTCTCCGGGGAACCCCTAGGGGAGTCTGAGGCTAGGATCGCTCACACTCCTGAACTTTTAGATCCTAATGTTAGTTCCGTATCGCGGCCACATACTAGGCCAATTTCAACCGTTTCTCGTACCGTTCCGTCAACACCTTCTGTAACTTCTACCGTTCCTTCTGTAACTTCTACCGTTCCTTCTGTAACTTCTACCGTTCCTTCTGTAACTTCTACCGTTCCTTCTGTAACTTCTACCGTTCCTTCTGTAACTTCTACCGTTCCTTCTGTAACTTCTACCGTTCCTTCTGTAACTTCTACCGTTCCTTCTGTAACTTCTACCGTTCCTTCTGTAACTTCTACCGTTCCTTCTGTAACTTCTACCGTTCCTTCTGTAACTTCTACCGTTCCTTCTGTAACTTCTACCGTTCCTTCTGTAACTTCTACCGTTCCGTCGGCACCTTCTGTGTCATATGATATTAATTCTGGATATGTTAATATACCTACAGTGTCAAATTATCGTACCGTTGAGCCAACGCCGGGGGCGTCGCTCGTTACCGTTCTGGACCCCACTATGGAGTCAAACCCTACTACCGTACCTGATGCTAGTGTAGCATTTTCTTCAACTATTTCTCCTGGAGTCAATACTAGATCATATTCAGGGGACCACTTATGGTTTATCCCATTATCGTTTGTCCAGGAAAGTGGTGTTAGTACCGTCCCTGCCCTGTACGATCCAGGGTCGTGCCTTTCGTTCGTCGGGGACTTTGGGCTTCAGAGATGTGGTATGCAGGTAGAACCTAGGTCCATCCCTGCTTTTCCTATCCAGGTAGCCGACAGTAACACTGCAAGTGTGGCAGTTGTTTACGACATGTCTGTTAACCTGGGAGGACGTTTTTACCAAGTCCCATTTCATTATCTTCCGACACTGTCTGTACCGTTCCTTTTAGGCATTGATTTTATATCCCAGGCGGGGATGTGTACTGATGCTCGTACATCCACCTGTGGTTTCATGACTTACCTGAATGCCATTACCGTCTTTTGTTGCATAGTGGTTTTGAATCAGTACCTCCTACCGCTCAACCTGAAGTACTGGTTTGCGGGATCCGAGAGCTTAGTACCCAGGAGCGACAGAGCTTGAGCACTATCGTCGAGCAAGGTATTAGGTTAGTAGACAAGTCGCCAGGGCTTACCACTCGGATATCCCATGCTATCGATGTGGGTACAGCCACCCCTATTAAACAAAGAGCTTACCGTTATTCTCCTGTTGTCTNTTTCAACCTTAGGTTTTAGAGCAAGTGGAAGATTACGTGGTTTACAATAAATGGGTACTGTGCCAGGTTTGACGTTTAGGGTAACTTTTCTTTTGTTGAATGTACCGAATCCTGGTGTAAAGAGATCTGGGAAATCACGAATCGTCGATTCTAGGGGACTTGATACAGAAGTTTTGATTCCATATTTTACCTATATCTAGTTCCAAGTCTCTAGCCGCGGCTCGTCCTAAAAGTGGTGGTCCTCCGTCTTTTATCACCAGTAATGTTATCTTTTTACTAACATTGTTGTGGCTCAACCTAACTATAGTTTTTCCCATCGGCTTTATTTGATGGTTGACATAATCAGTTAGACACGTATCTTCAGGTTTAATAGGGACGTCTGGAAAATACTTCTTATAATCACGGAACTTGCAGGGAAGAATAAGAGTAAAAAACAATATAATATAGTTTTAAGAGAAAAAGAGGAACTTATACTTTGAGAACGAAATAGGTAAAGAGAGAGAGAACGAATACAAGGGTGGGGCCGGACTCGACCACGAGGTACAAAAAGTGATGTGAGTGAGANAGCGACGGACAGACGGACACATCACCCTCGGCATAAGGGTTTTGAGAAGTATCTACAAAACCCTAAAAACAAATCGGTGGAGAGCGGCCATATCCCGCCCGTTTTGATGGACAATGTGATTTTCATGATCCTGAGTCGAGTTGACCAATTTATTATCAAGTCGATGTTAGTTTGTCACTTGTCAGGGAAACACTAACCTATTAAGTGTGAAAAAAACCTCTGCTTGTATCAAGTTAAAATTTGACGCACCTGTTTCAATTGTACTTTAAACTTTATACAATGTATATGAAGTTTTATTAAAATCATTACGTTAGAACGTAAAAATACCGGTAGCAGTACATTACGCGTCGAGTGTGGAAAGTAGCATTTTGCATGCGAGTGTGGAGTTTACACCCGAGCGACAGCGAGGGTAGTAAAACCACACGGTCAATGCAAAATACCGTTTTCGCACGAGTTGCGTACCGTACTTTATCTAAGATTGTTAGATTTTAATAATAAATGCAGAAAAAAATTAATAAACTTCCTGTATGTAAGCTCGTATTTCTCTTTTGATAAAGATGACATCAATTCGTTAGTTGTATTTTGTGCCGAATTAATTATTTCGGAAGGCGTATTATTCTCCTCATATTCTTCACCTAAATCACCTAATCACTTAAATCACTCATTGATTTTCACAAAAAAAAAAAACTCGATACAAACAGTTACTTTTATTAAATAAACATCAAATTAGTTATGTTAAATGTAAACAAACTCGCTAATCGTGTGTAAAGTTGAAACATTCTTCTTCTTTTCGTCACTAGAGTGGAAAAAAGAGGAATTCTTCTTCTTTTCGTCACTAGAGTGGAAAAAAGAGGAATAGTTCAAAACTATGAGACACGCATGCGCAATTAACACAGGTGCGTAAAGAATCACTTTCTACGAATCTAAACTCTAAACAGAGATACAATGTGTTCTGTACTCATATGAATATAACTAAACTAATGTAACTAATATGAATTATACTCATATTTACTCTAAACGATTAAACATTTGTATTTCAAGAACAATCAATATAACAGTGTGACATAAATAATAATCCAGGTTTGTTTACCTGTCATAAACTAAAGTGACAGCTTTCAATACATAACACAATGTTTATATTAAGAAACAATCGTAGATAAAAAACGTTGTTTTCTCTATTTTCAACGTCCGCTTTAATTGTTTTAAAGAACTTTGTTACTTCATAGCGGTCTCGCTGTTGGTTTTACTACAAAATGTAATTTGAAAAAAATGTCTCATCAAATAGATAAATTTTACCCCGTCCTAAAATTCCAATTTTAATTTTAAAGCGCACGTTTACGAGAGTGTTGCGCACGAACGCTAAGGGCAGACAACGTTGTCCAACGAACTCGTCCTGAGCATTGGAAAAAATGAACATTTGTACCAAATTACATCAAAATCGGGCAACTTTTACTTAAGTTATTGTCGTACGTTTCAGATACACACAGACACACCGACTGAGTTAGGAGCTTATTTCGTTGATGTTGGAAGCTCGCTACGCTCGTTTCAATTAATCATTGAACTTAGTAGGGATTAAAAATATTATCTTATGATTTCCTATAGATAAATGATAACACGTTATCTGGGGTAGAAAGTTGCATAAAAACAATCAATTCTAAAACTCAAAAGATAAACTGTTTCTCTTAACTCATAAATTTGCCAAAACATGGTAACAGCTGATGTGTTTTATATCTACATACACTTAGTGTTTACATATTAATGTATTTTAACTTAATAACTTTATTATTGCTTTTTAATTACTTTCAGAAAGCAGATGATGGTCTGGGGGGGATGGGGTAAAGTGGGGGTAAAGTTGGGGTAAAGAGGGGTAAAGTTGGGGTAAAATGATAAGAGAAGTAAAAGGTTTGCGTTTAATTATAAGTTTCCAACTGTTTCCCAAACTTGTTTTCAGTTAAAGTGATTAATTTTCTTTTATATTACTTTTTACTCGAACGTGTTTACAAAGATTTTAATTTATTTTTTTACATTTTTTAAAAAATAAAAATTACGTTTCTTTGTTTCTCCCATTGTTTAAAGTTATTCAATTTTTTAAAAGGATACAATTTTTTTTCGTTTTAAAAACTTTTATCAATTATAAGAAGATTAACAGCAAAAGTTATAATTAAATTTTTTAATAATTGTTATTAATTATCGTTATACGTTTTTTTTCCCTTCTATTTAAATTGTTAAATCTCATTTCTTTAATAACATACTTTTTTACGAATTACAAACCAAAGTTATAAAAACCTTAAAGATTACCGCCAAGTTGTTGTACAATTGTAAATTTACATCAATTTATTCTCTCAAGGAGGAAAAGTTTAATGAAATTAAACAATTATATAATTGTTTTAAGATTTTTTAAATAAATAAAAGTAACAATTTAGCACTTTTTCAAGAGCGCAAACGGTTAAAATTAATATGGAGCTGTCTACGGGCTATTTTCGACAAACAAAAGATATAGGGGTAAATAAGAGTACGTTTGGGCGCATGTGGGAGAGAAAAAGTGAGCGCAGAAGCTTGAAACGTAAATAAGACCAACACTAGGCCAATTATGACCTGCCATTTAAATTACATAAAAATTTTAAGCAATTATTGAGCGACAGACCAACAGACAGACGGACTCTAACCACCTCTAACCACTTTTAACCACCTCTAACCACCTCAAACCACCTCTAACCACCTCAAACCACCTCAAACCCACCTCAAACCACCTCTAACTACGTCTAACCACCTCTAACCACCTCGAAAGGATACCAAAAGTGTTCCTTTATGTCTGAAACCCTCGAGGGGGAACCTTTGCTTTGAGTTGATGTGTTTAGGTGGTTCAATGTCATTGTCTATCTGATTAAAACATGTAAGCACCAATTCAATGGAATTGAAACACACAAAAAAAACAAAAAAAGCGTGGGGGAAGAGTCCCCATAAAGGGTGTCCCTAGTCCTGCTCCGTCTTTGAACCGTAGATTCAAATTACATCATCATGACACGGATCAGAACCCACATCAATGAGTTGTCTCGACTCATTGATAGCTGAGCGAGCGCCTTAACACGCTCTGCTACCCTGGTTCCCCCTATTAATGACTAAATATAAATCACTATTTATAGTAATGACTGTTTATATAAGATATTATACTAATGGCCGACCTGTTCTATCCTGACTAGAGGGGATCTGAAGGTGGTTGGAGCGGAGCCGGCAGCGTGAGGTCTCAGATCTCCCAGGAGAAGCTGTGTGGAAGGACGGGGTGCATGAGGCAGCAGACCTCCGGGGCGCCTCTGAACCCTTAACAGTGCGCCCTCCTTGAACAGCGACTTGACACACTTAGCCCAACCTTCTCCGCCATCAGTCATCTCGCCTTCTTCGTCTGAAAACAAAATGAAAGCTACTCATATACACGTGTTAACCCCATGAAACCATTTTATGTTGAGTTGGTAGATCAGTTAAGCCCCGTTCATACGGTGATAGTTGACGCGATAGATTCGGTTATGATAGGAACTATTGCATTAACTATCACCATCACACTATCTCGTCTGATGAGATAGTTGAGTGTTCTATCACAGCAGTCAGAGTACTCACGTGGCATAATTAAGAACTTCCATGCTACATACTAGATGCTGATTGCCTTCTTGTATGTTTATACTTTTATCGCATTAAGTACCACCGTTAAGACCACATGACATGATAGACCAACCAAAGACTACATGATAAATTTTGTCGTGATAGAACTATCAGCCATCAAACTATCTGGTCTGATGAGATAGTTGACTGTTCTATCACAGCAGAGTACTCACGCGGTAGTATAAAGAACTACTACGCTAGATACTAGATATTAATTGGCTTATTGTTTGTTAACATTTTTATATCATGCGATAACGGATCTAAAAGGCAGCAAATATAAAAGCTTCCTTCACATTTGATGTCAGATTTTGTTTTCTACATTATAAATATTCTGCTTGTTAAGTTTGTTATAAAAATCGTTAGTAGAACGAATTAAAATTTGCAACAGTCTTGGAAATGATAACATAACAATAAAAAAAACTAATTTATTAACTAATAAAAAAAAAAATCCAACACTTTTCACTGTGAAAAAAGAGGTTACTGCACCAGTTCAATCCACCAAATGAATTGAAAAGAAAAGTTTAAGTCTGTGAGAGACAAAGAATAGAGGGGGGGGGGAGACAATCTACATCACTTACTTGTACTGGATGTGTTAGACCTTGTAGAACTTACTTGGACAGGGGGAGACTTGGCTAAACCGACGATCTCACAAAGTTTTACCCAAAACTTTGCTAATTTTTTTAACCAACTGTTTTTGTTGAGATTTCACTTCTTTTTGTACGTAATTTTCGTTTATTAGCCTCTTGTTCTGTTTGAACATATAATATGTACACATTATATAATAATTGCAAGATAAAAAGAACTTTTTATATACTACGTTTTTAAATTTTCTTAAACCGTGCCATCGATATATTTGAAATAATATAATCGATATATTTCCTGTTTTGCTGTCATCTAATGTTTATCTCTTATTTATAAAAAAACTTAATTTGAAACCTGTCAAAAAGAAGATTGTAAATATTATGGGATATGACAAAACAAATAAAATAACTTGCGGATTTTTTCCGAACTAAATTTTCATTCAGCAAATTTGCTGAAAACGAATTAAATTCTGCTGAAAAATGACTAAAAGTATTAAAATAATGCATTGTCATCGTGTTCTCAGCTGTTCTGAAAGTTTCAACTCGGGATGTAATTAAAATTCGATTGCAAGATTATACTGGACAAACAAACAAATAAGCAAGAAAGTTAATAAAAACGTAGTAAAAAGAGATACAATGAAACAATTATCTGATGTGCGTGAGCGGACGAGCGAGAAATGTATGTTTACAATCTTCCCGCTCAATTCTAAATAACGATCAATCACTCTTATTCCAATATAAAGTTTTATAAATATGAGTAAAAAAATCCTTTAGTTCTGACTTCCTCTACTAGAAAGTGGAAGTAGCTATTAATTTTTAAATTATTGATTACTTTAGCATAGCCGATTTTTCTATTAACCCTAAAGAAACAGATTTTTCAGATGCTGTAATGTTTCCTTTATTTGTACATCAAACTCTACCTGCATACAAAATTTCAATTGACTTGAGCAGTCAAATGTTGTGTTAAATTGAAGTGACATAAAAGAAACCAGTCTTGTTTTTGGGAGTTGTAATGCAATTGTGTTTTACTTCATTTGGTGACGAGGTAAAATAAAATGAAAAAGAAAACACAGCGAATCAGCAACGAACAAGAAGCAAAGAAAACCAGGGCTCAACAAAGGAAACACCATCCATTTACGAAAAGAGGTGCTGCACCTGGTGAAGATGCTGGGCCATCAAAACCACCCCAAGGTTCACCTCAAGTTGTTCTATTCATCGTCATAAAAATGTATCACCATCACAGGCAAACCAGGGGATACATTTTAAGATTTAAAATTCAATTTCAATTCAATTTCCTTTCATCAGGGAAATGAGGAATGGGAATACTCCATCGCTAGATTTGAAACAGAATTAATATTACATGGAATCGACATAGGGGGGGTTCAAATATAAAATCGATTTTATTACTTTCAAAATTGGATCGGGGGCGTACAAATTATTATTATGATTAGTAGATCATTTTCGGGTAGATTACATTAACAAAATTAGTTTTAAGCAATTTTATGGAAAAAGGTTACCGTTTGGGATAAACCTCGCACCGTCATAATTCCAGAGAACAAAGGACTCAATATGAAAAGGGATCGATGGGGTAGCCTGTTTTTTAGACGATATTATTGTGCAGGGTAGCGACATCGAGGAGCACGATAAAAGACTAGAATGGGTTTTAAGTAGACAAGCAAGACATCGGTATCAGAATGCACAAAGACAAATGTACATGGATGCAGGAGAAAGTTAAGTACTTAGGTCACCTGTTTGATTCCGAGGGAATACATCCAGCAGATGAACATGTTTTACCAGTAAAGAATATGAAGCGNTGGGTTTTAAGTAGACAAGCAAGACATCGGTATCAGAATGCACAAAGACAAATGTACATGGATGCAGGAGAAAGTTAAGTACTTAGGTCACCTGTTTGATTCCGAGGGAATACATCCAGCAGATGAACATGTTTTACCAGTAAAGAATATGAAGCGACCTGAAAATGTCAGTTGAGTTAAAACCGTTGTTAGGTTCAATAAATTATTACAGTCGATTTATTCCACATCTACAAAGAATATGTGTTCCGTTACATAGGTTGTTAAAAAAGGGAGTTCAATGGAATTGGTCGGTTAATGAACTAAGTTTTTTACATGTTGTTAGAGTTATTTACATCATTCAAAAGTTTGGTACACTTTAATCCAAATTTACCTCTAGTTTTGAGTTGCGATGCGAGTGGTGAAGGTATAGGGGCAGTTTTGTGCCATGGGTTCCCAGATAATAATGAAAAGTCAATAGCTTTTGCTTCAAGAACACTTTCGGTAGCTGAATCTAGGTATGCCACTATCGAAAGAGAAGCCTTGGCCATTATTTTTTGACTAACTAAATTATCTTTTTGGCACTAAATTTACTATAAAGACCGATCAGAAACCTCTATCTAGAATATGTATTTGGTCCAGAGAAAGCAATTCCTAAAACAGCATCAATTCGGCATGCTAGGTGGTCACTGTTTATGTCTAAGTACGAATAAAATATAGAGTACCGAAGGGGTAAGGATAATCAGCTGGCTGATACACTTTGAAGACTTCCTGAGAAAGGGCAAGGACCATCACAGGCAGAAGGACATCGAATCTGGGCATTTGCTACACCTAAGAATGACGGATATGCAAACTACACGTGGGAGATTGAAAAATCAACAGTGGAAGACAAGGTTCTGAAAAAAATAATTAAATTTACCAAGAACGACTGGCCTACAAGCAAAGATGGTGTTGAGCGAGAACTATCAACGTACAATTAAAAGGAGGATGAGATTTCGTAGACGAAAGAAGACGGTATAATTTTATGGCTTGGGCTTATCATTGTACCAAGAATGCTGGGTATTCTACTTGAAGGACATTCTAGAATTGATTCGATGAAAGCAGCAGCTAAGTTTTACGTTTGATGGCCAGGGATGAGAAAGGTGGTAGATTACGTCAAGAAATGTACAATGTACTGCTTAGCAAAAAGTGCGACCAAAAGAAATAGAATCTCCATTATTTTCCTGGGCTCTCCAAAACCCTAGATGAGGGTACACGTTGATTATGCTGGTCCGTTCCAAGGGAAATACTGGTTAATTGTTGTTGATGCACATTCAAAATGGCTGGAAGTTGTCCCATCAAATTCGATGACAGCTACACTTACAATAGGTGCTCTGCGTGAAATCTTTGGAAGATTCGGGTTACCAGGTAGTATTGTGTCATATGTCAAGATATGACATAGTCAATTTAATTGTTTAAGCATAGTAATTTCTAACTGGTTGTTTTTGACTTGTTTTGTAATGAAATAAAATAAGTTCAGTTGTTGTTTGAAAGCCTAAAGAATTTGTTTATCCTTAGTATAGTTAAAATATTGTCAGAGTACGACAAATGGTAGCAGAACGGTAAAAGATCTAGTCGACAAATGTTAGCAGAGCAAAAAACGATGAACAGTGAATGTTAGTTTAATATAGGACAGTTTTAATTTGAAAGTTTAGTAAATGACAGGCTTATAAATTTGGAAAAAAATAAATGTCAAATTCTGCATCAAAATGTTTAAAGTGAAAATCAATACTTAACAAGAAACCCGACAAAATTGAAACAAATTTAGCTGAACAGCTAATCAAAACGAAGATCAAAGAAGAAAGAAGAAGAAACTCTAGAAGGTCAAATTAAAAATTCCATCAAAGAAAATAAGCCGTTTCGAGATCTGATGTATAAATTTATCTGAAATTTAAACAGTCGCTTAAGTCGTCGTTTTCCCTTCGTTTCCTTTCATATTTACTGGGTAAAGTGAATTTAGTATGGCAAATAATATTCGTAGAGCTTTAGGACCAGTTAGGAAAATATTAGAAAATCATATAGATACGGTTAGATTATGGTTGGAAGGAAATAGGGAAGAGGCTAAAAATCTATTAGAAAAGATTGTAAAACACACAAAAACATTTAATACTTTGGTTAAGGATCTAGATACAGCTTCTCAATTAAATCCTGAAGAAATGGAAAAATTGATTGATGTACCCAAGTAAATAAGGCGAAATAGGGGCAGAAGTTTAGTTGGGTACGTACCCAAGGTATGTACCAAGTAAATAAGGCGCAATAGGGGTAGAAGTTTAGTCAGGTATTTATATTTAGGTTAGTTAAGTTTAGGGCAGATATTTATATTTCATTATTTATTTATTTTGTTTAGGATGAATTTAAAATGTATTGATAGAAATTACAATGACATGTAGAATAAATCTTTNTTTTATATTGTGATCATATCCCTTAGTAGTATTTACTATTAAGACAAAGGAATATTAAATATACGCTAAGAAAACTGTAGAACTCATTGCCTTATAGTTTTCTGTACAATATTTAGTCTTACACATGATTAAGTCTTAATCTTAAAATAGCGTAATAAAACTACCCCAGGAGTCTCAATGTCTTGGAGAGACAAACACACAAACCTTTGAGACTTTTGTAGGGCAGACTATTGTTTAGAACCAACAATAAGTGGGGGGAGTGCTAAAGTAAAAAAGTGTCGAAAAGGTTGTATTTTGCAATGGAAAAATCCAAGTTTTATTTATGACATAAACCCTTAATAATCCATTTGAGTTGACCAATACAAGAAAACCCTGATGGATTNAAATGTTTAAAGTAAAAATCAATACTTAACAAGAAACCCGACAAAATTGAAACAAATTTAGCTGAACAGCTAATCAAAACGAAGATCAAAGAAGAGAGAGAAGAAACTCTAGAAGATCAAATTTAAAATTCCATCAAAGAAAATAAGCCGTTTCGAGATCATAAGTATAAATTTATCTGAAATTTAAATAGTCGCTTAAGTCGTCGTTTTCCCTTCGTTTCCTTACTGGGTGAAGTGAATTTAGTATGGCAAATAATATTCGTAGAGCTTTAGGACCAGTTAAGAAAATATTAGAAAATCATATAGATACGGTTAGATTCTGGTTTGAAGGAAATAGGGAAGAGGCTAAAAATCTATTAGAAAAGATTGTAAAACACCCAGAAATATTTAATACTGTAGTATCTAGTATTAAAGTAACACTAAAATAAAACTAAAAACTCTACACTTGCATTTTGTGAGCTTGTCCAAAACAAGACTGAATATTTTATATTTTGACATAACTATAAAACAGATGTAAACAAACAGTAACTTAGTAACCAATAAATAANCGAAAAGGTTGTATTTTGCAATGGAAAAATCCAAGTTTTATTCATGACATAAACCCTTAATAATCCATTTGAGTTGACCAATACAAGAAAACCCTGATGGATTAAAACCAATTCACCTCATATTTGAGGTGAATTGGAGGTATGTACCCAAGTAAACAAATGTCGCAAATTTTATTTTCTACTGGTGCAGCTTTGGAACAAATATCTGTGGTATCAGATAGAAACACATAGTATACATTTATTTAAGAAGGAATAATAATTGTCTCTGGCATAAACCATCGATTTAATTCATTAGATTTTTTTATTTTTATTTTCTTTGCCAAGATATTATGTCATCTTGTAATTTGTTAAAAAACTATGATTTTCAAGACTCAAGACAGTTGCTTTTACGAGCTGTAACACTATTAGAAGTGAAAGTTGTATTACAGCTGTAAGTTGTAAGAAAGTTGTATTAAAGTTACGATAGTTCCATAAAAGGTTTATTTATTCTATTTAAGTATGCGCTGCTTAAGGAAGCGACAATAGTTGCAATTGTTATAATACAAACTAGTCTCTACCAGCTGATGTTTAAACTGCCGTGCTTAGCCAAAAACCGTATCTGCCGTTTTTTTGGACAAACAAGTTTTGAGATAATCGACTTTTTCAAAGTTTAAAGGCTTATAACTTCCCTATTATTCGTCCGATTTTTTATTAGTTTATATCAATGAATTAAGCATTTTATTCTCTTTAGAGCCACATTGGTTTTACCTAAATTAAATAAATACATTTTTGGGGGATTAAATTTATGAGATAAGGTGTTTTTCTATCTGACTATAACAGGTGTAAACGTAACTGTGGAGTAAGTTGACTGTGATTTCAGAAGCGAAATTACCGTATCTACCGTCAGATACGGTCTTTTTCCTTCTGATTTGTCACTTAAGGCAATTTCGCTTAGTAAATTGTCCTTTAATACAAAAACCTTATCTAAAAATCTCTGTTTTCTCGTATTTAGGATGAAGACACGGCTTCGGGACCATCGAAAACGGCAAAAACGGCCCCCCAAAACCCTGAATATGTCAAAACCTTATTTTCTACCAAAATGACAGATAAGGTTTTTTGGCTTAACACGGCTGTAAAGTTGTCATACCAAAAGAACCAAGTCTTTAAAATCTTGACGTGATTCTACAAACTTTGTTCTTATGGTACAAACTAGACATTATTTTAAAAAATATGGGCTCATGCTAAAGATGTTTTGGATCATTTATGTTGCGGCTTCAATTTATTATTCATTTATTTATTATTCAATTTATATTATTGAATTAATCGACCCAAAGTTATTTATTTTGATTGTTTATTTAATAAAAAATTTGATTTCACCACCAGTTCTTTTACCAGTTCAGTTACAAGCTACAGTTCCAGGTTACAGTTTGTTTCTATAATATATTAACGTATTTTGTTAAACAGTTATTGTCAATAAACGTTTGTTAGTTGACTGCGTAACAGATTTNGCTTCGCGCGGGGCTCATGCTAGGTATTAGTGGCTATGTTTCCTATTATCATTTATGCCTAGCAATTAAATGAAATGCCTAAATAGTTTTTTTTTCTAAGCCATCTAGGAATAAAATCAGGGCTATATAAAACATAATTCATTCCGGTTCAAATAATATAATTTTCTCCAAATCGTAGTAAGGACTCTATTTATATATTTAATAAATAGCCAATAGAAACTAATAAATGTATAGTAATAATTGATGAAAAAACAAAAATACTAAAAAAGGTATAATAAATAAGAAAAAAACGTCCTTAAAACCAATAAGACAGTGAAGTCATTGAACAATCATCAAACATGATGGTGCATTAATTTAATTACCAGTCTCTTCTCTCAATATGGCAGTTGCTCCAGTAAATATTAATAACTCTAGTTCTAGGAAAAATTAATGAAATAATAAATACTCAATTTAAAGAGCATTAGTGTGAGGTTTAACCACCCCAATCAGAAATTAAATCGGTCAACAATTGCGGACGCCATAATAGCCCAAAGTCAATTTTTTCTTACAAAAAATAAAATTTAGCTCTATTTAAGGTAGAACCGATAGAGTTACGACAAAAATTCATAGGACCAAAGCNTTTATATAATATATTAACGTATTTTGTTAAACAGTTATTGTCAATAAACGTTTGTTAGTTGACTGCGTAAAAGATTTATATATTTAAATTCGCACTGGCTAGGTTCGGCCAGCGACAATTTAAATGTTCAATATAAGAAATTTTTTTTTTGTAATAAATGCATGATCGGGAAACAATGGTGATTAAAATTTCCGAAAAATTAGTTGATAAAATCAGTTGGTTTAAACAGAAGTTTAAGGTCCTATGGAAGAAAATCTTTGGGTCAAACAAATAACTTTATCTGACCAAAAACCACTTGTGTGGTAAAAAAAAACACCCCGCCAAGTCTGTGGTCCAAAAAAGTTGTGAAATCAACTTTCTATCCCGCCAAGTGATGTTGGCACTTTCTCCTGACCCATCACTATCAACATAGATACTTTTCAGCTTCTTCTCCTTGGCGGTGTGCCTGCAGTACTACCTAATGTTAACTGGTTGTATTCCAC
>KZ652638.1:112993-141794 GCA_001010745.2 Gerris buenoi
TCTTTATACATAAAACCCCTTATATCTTCCAAACTATAAGTCGTATCGACTTGATTCTTGTTTTAATCGATTCAGCGTAAAGAAATGCATAGAAAACGATACCCTACTTGCTTAGCTAAAGTCCTTTAAATTCTACCCCCCTCCTCCCCTCCTCTAAAAAAGAGGGAAGCGTACATAAAAAAGTTGGGGACTTTTCAGGTATTAATTACAATGGCATAACAAAGCTCTCTGTGAAAAAAAAATTGTGGCTTAAAATTATTCCGAAGAAAAAACCTATATTGACTGGACTATACTTAGTATAGACAAACATTAAGATCCTAGCTTGACTATAGGTTTGCAGTATAGTTGCATAAAAGAAAGAGAACATCAAATATTAAGCGGCGTTTAGACGATCAACTTGGTTGTCAACCTTGTTGGCAATATGCCATTTATCGTTTGTGGATAGGTTGGAGGTTGAAATTTGATGTTGGTCCACAGGTTGGAGGAGTAAAATAAAAATAAAAATAATATTTTTCCTACTATAAGTCGTGAGGAAAATTAAATAAATCATATGGAACGAGCCTCTTCTTAATATAATTCATGATAATAACGAGGTATAACAAACAGTTCTTCGCTTATTTTTAACCCTAAAACCTCCCCCAAAAAACTCTAAGAAACTGTAGATTGGGTTGATAACTTCGTAAAAAGTAATGTCTGTGTTAAATGTTGTCAACAACTTGAATGTCAACTTGGTTGACAACTATGTTGACAACCAAGTTGATCATCAAAAACGCCGCTTTAAACCAAAAATAAAAAAAAATGGATTTTTAGAAAAAAAATGGATACGGATATTCCTTTTAGCAAGATTCAAGACGAGCCCGGTTTGAAAGTAGTTAGATGAAGCCAAAGAGCCTCCGCTAAAATTAGGGAAGAGGCCAGCTGTTAAGTATTTAGGATGCAATTTAGACTTCCCGCCATTTATCTGTTCCTTTCCCGCAATTTTCTTTATCTGGATCCTTTTTTCATCGATTTTGAGTGTCATATCCCCTCCTTCATCCCTTCTCGCCACTCCCATTTTCTTTTCTTCTTCTCATGTACGCGACGGACCGACAGGATCATTTCTCGCCAAGTTACTAAATTCACTTTTCCTGCTGTCGTTGTGATTATTAATTCTCTGCCTTCATCAGACAAGTGCTTCGTGACGTCTCTATATTAATCCTACATCAGCCGCTCTGTGTGAATCGTGACGGTTCGTCCCGATCCACGACAAAAACTAGCCGTTAACGGGTTTCGAGACACCCTCGACGCCGGCAAAATGCAGTCAGGTAACTTTCCTACTTCTTCTTCCTCCTCTCTTCAATATCTAAAACACCTGATGTTAATCCGATATGGATGTTGGAATTTATAATTTTCCTGATAATCCTGTTAGATAAATTATGAAAGACCCAATATTTATTACCTTCCTGAGACAAAATCGTCGAAAATACTATAATAAACTATCTAAAAATATAAATAAACAAATCAAACTTCCAAATACAGTACTATTCAGAAAACTCTGAAACGGCTGAAATCGTCAATAAAAAGGACAAAATATCTATAACTATTTACTTCAAAAGGACCACTGACATGAAAAAATAATAATTGATCTGGCTTTGTAGCTCTTACTCTCTTATCAAAGGTAATCTAGGAGCTTTACCATATAAGTACCCCTCACAGAGTTCACTGTCTAAATCTACTTTGACTCCGAACTCACGTGATATAAAAGATTTAACATACTCTTTAGTTTAGTGTCCTAACCTTTCATGATTCAACTTTAACAAATTTTCTCTGCCTGTTAAATTTACTTCATCAGAAGACCTTTTAACTGTTAATACAACCCACAAAACCAACTCCTGGCTCCAAAAATTTTAAAATTTACTTCTAGGATTTTTGTTCTGAGAGGCTAGTACTGAAAATAGATATTTACATAATATCTTATGTAGTACATACGTAAGTAGCTACATTAACTTCAATTGTCCCTTTGCCATAAGCTTTGATATTTTCTCCACTCGGAGTACGTACTCCATGATCTGCAGTAAATGGTGTGTAGCAACTTAGAAAAAGCTCTTTTCTACTAGTGCAATGCGATGTGGCTCATTTGTCCACCCACCAATGATCTACTGTCACTCATCATTAATTCAGACTGGACTAGGTCTCGCATCATTGAACTACTTTGGGCACTAACGTACTTTTCTATAACAGTAGTTTGCAAGTCTTTGATCTAGGCTTAAAAATTTCATTATTCTTCAATTATTTTTTACTAATCAACTGCAAGAGTTTCCTGAGAATAAACATTATTTACTATTGCTATTCTTACTAGCTACTGCCTTTTCATATGCACATAGTTGGTTTATCATCTAAAAGATAAGGTTCAAATTTTTCAAGTAGATAATGAAGTTGCTATAAAGTTAGAACAAAATCGTGAGGACCACAAGAAAACAAAACATTTTCACGATGGGTATCATAGGTATTGCAAACGTGGCAACTCAAGAGCAGCTAGCTGATCTATTGACAAAACCACTACATTCTCCTAGGGTCAAGGATCTGTGTAGTAACAGTGGACTACTATCAACTGAACTGCACGACTAGGGGGAGTGCTGATGTCAAGTTGTTGACAGTTCAGTTATGTATGTATGTATGTATTTTTTGTACAGGTAGCTTGTCTATTTACAACTATCGACTGAACTATTGAAAACATGAGGGGTGTCAAAGTAAAAGAGGCGCCCCTACAGACGTTTTGAAGTATGGTACCCCCCAAAATGATTTTTTTTTCTTTGAAGAGTACAAAATCAAAAGCTGGCCTCCCATACGCCTCTTTTAGTTTAGTACCCCCATGCTAGATTATTCTTTTTTTCTTAAGGGAAATACCAACCTTAAAGAGGTGCCCCTGTAGGGCTTTTTTAGTTTGGTATTCCCACATATTTTTTAAGCTTTTATTTAACTTGCAATGTATATGTATGTATGTATGTATGTATGTATGTATGTATGTATGTATGTATGTATGTTCGGATCAAATCTTGCAACTGAATTTAAAGCAGTTATCCAAACTACCATTTGGAGAATAATATATTCTTATGTAAGGGGATGACTGATGTATAATAATATAGTCCTGATTTTATTCGTAGAAGACTTTGGAAACAAAACTATTTAGGCATTTGATTTAATTGCTAGTCCTACATGATAATAGGAAACATAGCCACTAATACCTAGCACGAGTCCCGCGAGGACGCCTTCACTCCTCTAGGCGAGGGGTGAAGGCTAGTTAATTATAATTGTGGCCGCAGTAGCGGTCCTAGTTATTTATTGTTTTGTTATTAACATTATTAACACAAAACCAGTTACGGTTTAAAGGTTCGTAGGTTGTAAGGTTTAAAGTTCATAGCCATACATAGTAAAGGATAAAATAACAAATAAAAATAAAATAAACGATAAAAAAAATAAAATAAAAAAATAAAATAAACGATAAAACAACACTATCGCTGTAACTAAGGCCGAAGTTATCTTGGAAAACTTTCAGAGCTTTCCCATCTAAGAATTTAGTTAAAAACACTCTTTTCTCGCTTTCTGGAAGTATACCATCTTCCAGATGAGTTTTTATCTGAATACGAAATAAAGGAAACTCAGCACTGTCACCTTTAAACTTGTGTGGTATAAGTGAATTTAAAACTTAACATCACCGATGGTGATGTTAGGCGTACTATCGCGTACTATCGTTTTGGGTTGGACTACCCTATACGGGGCATCATGTATAGAAATGGAAAAAACTGGCACATATAATTAAAGTCTTTTCTATATTTTGATAAAAAAAATGCACCAATTATGGATTCTTCTTCATTTCATAAGTTTTCTCTCATTACAATTTCCATCTTCAGATCTCTATTTTGAGATACAGCTGTATACAGTATACAGGCCGATTTTGGGAATCTTGGGCGTATGTATCTGAAGTAGATTACCTGGGCTTCGATGTAGCGCATCTGGTTTTTCAAAAGAGTATGAAGTGAAAAAGAATACATAAATAATGCAATTTATATCAATATATAGGAAATACTTTAATTATGTGTGCATTATATTTGTTAGTTTTTGCATTTCTATACATGATGCCCCGTATAGGGGAATCCAACCGAGTTTTGGTATCAGAAAGGGTCACCAGGTTCATATTAAGGAAAATTTATATGGTAGATAGATGTGGTTCGGTGGCAACAGAGGAGGAAGCGATACAGTTAATTAGTGAACTGCAAAAGCTGTGCATTAGGTGGATTTCGCTTCCACAAATTGCTTTTGTCAAGCCCTTAAATAGAAGCGCAAATACCAACTGAAGAACGGGCAGTAGGTCTAAAAAGGTTCCACGAAAAGGGGACTTTTTCCATAAAATGGGCACTTGGGGTTTCTTGTTACATCAAGTCCGACAGATTCCGATTCCGAGTTAAAATTGACACCAAGTACACTCATCGAGGTATGTTATCAACCTTGTGTTCTATGTATCTACTCGGGTTCCTCGGCCCGTTTGTCATATCAAGAAAAAATATTTTACAAGATCTCGCACATGAGAGCCAGATGTCTTCGAATATAGATTAGGACGATCCTGTGCCGGAAAGTATAGGGGAAAGTTGGGAAACTTGGCTCCGATACGTTCGTTCCTTTTCGGTCTTACTGTCCTTAACTGTCCTTAGATGTTATAAGCCGTCAGACGCTTCTAGGGCAGGTTACGGCCATGTTACATTTATTCGTTTTTTGTACGATTGTAAGGTACACTGCTCGTTTCTCTTTGTTAAGGCACGACTCAGACCTGTTCGCGCACGTTGGAAACGGAAATATTTGCAGTCAATGCAACGGAGGGTAAAGTGGCAGATCAATACTACGGGAATGGTACTTTGTGAGATAGAAAGTGAACCTAGAGTCAACTGGCCTCTGGCAAGAGTAGTACACTCTTCTCCAGACGAGGATGGATTAGTGAGAAAATTACGGCTTCCCTTCCCTTCCAGGAAAGGGCTCGATCGACCTTGTACAGCGGTAGTTCTTTTACTCCTCCTAGAATTTAAAGGATTAGGGAAAATCCCGAAGGTGGGAGTATGGCCGTAGTAGCGGTCCTAGTTATTTTTGTTTTGTTCGATTTAATTGTTTTGACGGACCGGTAAAAGGAGTTTCCTATTTTGGATATTATGTCAAGGAAAATTTAGTTGCTGTGTGAAATTACAAGAGGAAAACTTCTTTTACGGTTTCATGGGTTTAAGGGTATTTAGATTTCAGGTTACGTTTTAAAGGTTCGTAGGTTGTAAGGTTTAGAGTCAAAATTGATTGTTAACGTTTAGCCGTACATAGTACGAGTTGTACAAATAAAACAAAGTATAAAACCAGTAAAGCGTTTTTCTTTATAAAGATCGCACGGCCGCCACGATAATTTTATTAATCAGCCCCAATTTATTTATTATCTGGGCAGTGGAAAGATCGGGCTTTGCAATTACGCAAATGCTTATTCAAAAACACTGAAATCGGGCCATACCTTGTCATTATTGAAAATAAAAATATAATCCAAGGAAGAAAAGGTTTGTCAATAACCATAAGGTGGTCAATAACCAATAACGATGGGTAAATTTATAATACAGGGTAAGAACACAGACATCGGGGCCATGNCTAAATTTTGTTCACTGTCTTATGTCAAAGGTCTCTCTGAAAAAGTCAAAAAAATACTTCAGTCCCCTACCACTAAAATTTCTTTCAAACCTATTAACACCGTCAAAAGCCTATACTCCACGCTCAAAGACCCAACTCCTCTCACTTACAAATCCGATGTAATTTACAAAATTAATTGTTCTGAATGCGATTCATCTTATATTGGCCAAACCTCCCAGTACCTACACAAGCGTCTATACCAGCACGAATACAGCCTCAAACCCAACTGCCCCAACCCCACTGCCCTTACTCAACACTTCTACTCCACTAAACACAAATTTGATTTCTCGAATCCCATAGTCCTTGCCCAAGAACCAAATTTTTATAAAAGAAATGTCCTGGAAATGTATTATATATATAAAACTAATAACACTGTAAATTTTAGAACTGACACCAATAACCTTAGCATCTGCTATCATAACATAATATCAAATTTTTAATTTCTTATTTATCTCTGTTATTATGAAAAGACCAGACAAGATTTTTAACAGACAGTGTCAATTTATAAAACAGGTTTGTTTAAAATATTAATAAGATAAAAAAATTGTAAATTCAAAGCCTTTATATACCCTGATGATGTAAATATATTTTACGACACTAGTTGGTAAAAACATATTTTCTTTAAAACCGTATCTCACTAAATATCTCATACAATTATACTTTAACGGTTGCTAACTTAAATTTAATGCAAATAAATTATTAAATCACACAGAACTTCATGAAGGTTGTAAAATTTATATACTTAGATCAATTTTATTGAAAAAGGTGTTGTACGTTGAATCAAACATTCTCTGACATGACAGATAACGAAATTTTACAAAATATGGAATTTCATAATTTGCCAAATATTAAATTAACCCATGGTTAAACGAATAACACGAAAAATAATTGAAAACAACGAATCAAAATATCTACCGACTCAATCCATTATGATTGCAATCCAAAGCCAAATTTTACCTACTCACGCTTACTTACACTTTGTACGATATCCTGTCGAAACATTTATACCGCGAGTATCAATGTAGAAAATGCTTAAGATACGGACATAACGAAAATGATTGTAATGGATCAGCCCGCTGTGAAACATGCGGATTAAACCCGAACACTCATGGTTTAGATCAAAATAATGTTATTAAACCGTGCCCAATTAAAGAAAAAACAATATTTCTTTATTGTAAACAAGGACATAAAACAACTAGTACAAACCAATGTCCAGAATTTAAGAAAACAGTGACGGAACAGAAAAGAATCAAGACATAGAAATGGAAAATGAAAGATCACGACCAATTGAAGAACACTTGTTCAAGAACACAGACATTGGACCTTACCATGTCATTGTTGAAAATGAAAAATTAACCAATGGAAGAAAAGGCTTGTCACGATTACACCCAATGAAAATGGGTAAATTAATACAGGACTGGTTTTATTTCAAAGGATATACATAAAATAACAAAAATAGGAATCGATAAATTAAAAATCACAGTAGCTAGGATGTCAACTCTTAGGACAGTTTTAGTACATGCTTTACAAAAGCATCTGCCACAGCTTGCCATTCCTACAGTTAGTCCAGGAGCCAGGTAGAATAACCCGGAAAGTATTTTGAAGTTAATGAAATTTTTACAGGTAACTCAGGGGTCTCATGCTGAGGTTTCGACCTCGTGGCCCTTGTGCTAACTTAGGGAGGGGGTAAAAAACCCCATTTTTTCTGCCCTTTTTTCGGTTCAAATCATCAAACAAAAAAACTATACCAGTACAAAGTTAAAGAGCATCAAATTTCCTATAAAAATCACTGGTCATATGATAACTTTGACCCATAAGGTACAGAGATACATTTTAAAAAATGTGGATTTTAGCGAAAAAAACAAACATGTTTTTGGATTCATAAAATAGATTCATCATATATTGAGTATTAGACATTTCTAAGTATACCAAACTTAATATATAACCCCCTGTTATAGGATTCACGCCCGCACATCAAAACAGTTAAGAAGCGTCTGATGGAAACGATATCATAATTTTCAATTCTACCAAGCAAGGGAGTATTATATGTTTTAAGAATACTTTACTACTACTTACTTATGTTTTAAGAATACTTTTACTACTACACAAAATCTTGTCTGATAACTGGTACGCCAGTGAGAAGAAGTTAAATAAACAAGAAAAAAGGGCCCGAATCGTGGGTAACTGATGGAAAAATAATTCTACAGGGCATTCGCTCAAATGTTTTCAACAACACTTCTTACCCTCCAAATGATAACTTTTACGGAGGTGTTCGTCATGTCATACCAGGGTCGCTGTTTTTTTCTCTTGCACGCAATCATTTTAAGGGTTTAGAAGAGGCTAATAAATTCATCGTTAAAAAACAAATTTCCAGATGGTTCTACCAAAGCGATGTCATATTACGGAATTAGTATGTGGCAAATTTTCATGAAAGGATCAATCACCAAGGTCGTAGGAGGACGATGAATGAAATTCTGGCTGGTTAAAAACATTTGGCTAACTGTGTTACGTTTAGAGACTTACTTGACTTTTGCACTAGACTCGTACTTTTAGAATCTCTTTATAACCAACAGAGATAATCCGAAGAAGCACTAGAACAGTCGAAACCGATCGAAATACAATTATTTTGTGTGCGGAATTGCCGCCGAAACGAAAAGCGCTACGATGTCTTGTTCGCCTGTCTTGCCTTGAGAGCTATCATCATCGACTCATTAAGTATGGATTCCTTAACCTTTTACCTGCCATTGTTCCATTTTTGGAACACAACTTTCAAATTTTTTTTGGAAAACTTTTACTTCAGTTTTTGATGATTATAATTTTTTTTCCTCTCTTTTAACATGCTTCTTTTGTATATATTTTTTTTTTATTCACATAAAATAATCAGTACATATTTTTTTTATTTTTATGATAAGTTGGGATTTTGGGTGTTTTGACCTTTGGGCAGAAACTTACTTATATCTTCACTATATTTATTGTTCAGCAGTTACCAATTTTTTTTTTTAGGTAAATGAATGTTAGTCTAACACAAAAATACCTTCATCTTAAAAAAGTAATGTACGGGCCGTTTTCTAGGTACAATGAAAGTTCACTGTTCCAATATTGGAACATTGGCGGGTGCTNTCGAGAGCTATCAAGATATGATTGACTCATTAAGTACGGATTCGTTTATCAAATTCCTACGAAGGTTCGCTTTGAGAAGAGGAACTATTAAACACTTATGTTCAGATCTTGGTACGATCTTTGTTGGGGCTTTAGAGGAATTAAAAATTGAATATAAGTGTTGGATTTATTAAACATTGACTTGACATAATGTCAACTATGTAAAAGTTCTACTCAAGTAAACCGTTTCTTTTTATGTATAAAAAAAAGCAGAAAAAAAAAGTGCAGCACCTGTCTGAAAAGTTTTGGTTGAGATGGTGAAAGAAATATATGTCTACGCATCAAGGAAGATTCAAATGGCAGCAACCAGCAACCATGAAGAAATGTAAATTAAGACGTCATTTATAAAGAAGAGGAAGTACTATGATACAAATGGCAATTAGCAGTCAGTGGTCGAGAAGAAGTTCCCTAGCCTAGAAGGGTTGGTAAGAAAGGTAGTGATAAGATACGGTCAAAACAAAACCTTGGAACGGCCAGTTCACAAGATAGTGGTGCTTGTACCTAATAATTTCGATTCCTCCACGAGGAGCCCAGACGAAGAGGAATTCTGAAGCAGACATGGCTACAAAAGAGACAAGTATGAATTTATCTTTTATTATCACCCACAATTTGAGATGGAACGACAATTCCGTTGTAGCCATGTTCTCAATCCACCTATCTTACTAGTATAGGATATGCAATAATATATTCAAAAGTAAGTAGACGTCCTTCTGCCCAATGTCTTTGCACACTATAATAAAGGAATAGGAGGATTTGACGTTTTGGACAGAATGCTCGGTTCTAATCGGCTAGAAGATACTTAGTCAAAAAAATAGTGGTAGAATTTATTTTCTAATGGTCTAAATATGGCTGTAGTAGCAAGCAGCTGTCTAGCATGGCTTTTGCACAGAGAGCTCAATAGAGATATCATGAGCATTGACGATTTGACATTTAGACGTCGTCACCATGTGTCTTTTGAAAATGGCTCAACGTAAACTAGGAGAGAAAACTGGACCGAAAAAATCCATACATCTTTCTAGAAGAAATAGTGATAAGCATGATTTTTTATCAATGACGCAAGGAAGATGCATCCAATGCAGTAAAAATACAACTTCAATGTAATGAATGCGAAATGATTGAGATGTTAGAAAAGCCATTCACCTATATTACAGAAATTTATTTATCTATTCCCAACAATTTATTTATCGAAATCATTAATTAATTATTTAATTAATTAATTTATCCCTAGTTAATTACTTTATTATTTGTCCTGTAATAAATTATTATTGCTGTATAAAACAATTACAGTATAATATACATATTAAAGAATAAGAATAAATAATTTGTTATCAAAGTAGGTATAGTCAGAACCTGCCATTGTTCCAATTTTGGAACATTCTAAAAAATGGTGACCAAATTGAAAATTTGAATTTTTTTGTTTTTCCTTCTAAACTAAAAAATTAGAAAGCAGCAATCACAAAGAAAATCGTTACAAAATAGCTACTTCAGGTTGCGGCGGTTAAAAGGTTAATTTGGTTCTCTACCAGAAGAGGAACTAATAAGATTCGAACTATTAAGTTGTAGATCCTGATTATCCCTTTGCATTTTGTTCAGTTGACTGTATCAGTCAATTTTATGTGCGAAATGGCCGCCGACACGAAAAGCACTACGGAGTCTTGTTCCCTGACTTGCCTCGAGAGCTATCAAGATATGATTGACTCATTAAGTACGGATTCGTTTATCAAATTCCTACGAAGGTTCGCTTTGAGAAGAGGAACTATTAAACACTTATGTTCAGATCTTGGTACGATCTTTGTTGGGGCTTTAGAGGAATTAAAAATTGAATATAAGTGTTGGATTTATTAAACATTGACTTGACATAATGTCAACTATGTAAAAGTTCTACTCAAGTAAACCGTTTCTTTTTATGTATAAAAAAAAGCAGAAAAAAAAAGTGCAGCACCTGTCTGAAAAGTTTTGGTTGAGATGGTGAAAGAAATATATGTCTACGCATCAAGGAAGATTCAAATGGCAGCAACCAGCAACCATGAAGAAATGTAAATTAAGACGTCATTTATAAAGAAGAGGAAGTACTATGATACAAATGGCAATTAGCAGTCAGTGGTCGAGAAGAAGTTCCCTAGCCTAGAAGGGTTGGTAAGAAAGGTAGTGATAAGATACGGTCAAAACAAAACCTTGGAACGGCCAGTTCACAAGATAGTGGTGCTTGTACCTAATAATTTCGATTCCTCCACGAGGAGCCCAGACGAAGAGGAATTCTGAAGCAGACATGGGGAGCCATGTCGCTGGCCCCAGCAGCGATTATATTTTACTTGTTAATTTTTCTTCCGAGCTAACCGAAGGTAACGGAAGCATTGTGTTCACTTTTGAGGACGAAAAACTTATGTCTCCGATTTTAAAAATTCCAAGACAGAAATCCGTTTCAGACATCAGGAAACATTTTTGGTCTCGTGTCTTTCTGTCTATCTGGTTGTCTGTGTGTCCGCGAATTATGAAACGTATGACTATAACTTGAGTAAATGTCGACCGTTTTTGATGAGATTTGGTAGACACGTTCATTTTACCAATGCTCAGGACGAGTTCGTTGGACAACATTATCTTCGAAGCGTTCAGGCGCAACGCTCGCGTAAACGTGAACTTCAATTTANTTTTTTTGTTTTTCCTTCTAAACTAAAAAATTAGAAAGCAGCAATCACAAAGAAAATCGATACAAAATAGCTACTTCAGGTTGCGGCGGTTAAAAGGTTAATTTGGTTCTCTACCAGAAGAGGAACTAATAAGATTCGAACTATTAAGAACTATTAAGTTGTAGATCCTGATTATCCCTTTGCATTTTGTTCAGTTGACTGTTTCAGTCAATTTTATGTGCGAAATGGCCGCCGACACGAAAAGCACTACAGAGTCTTGTTCCCTGACTTGCCTCGAGAGCTATCAAGATATGATTGACTCATTAAGTACGGATTCGTTTATCAAATTCCTACGAAGGTTCGCTTTGAGAAGAGGAACTATTAAACACTTATGTTCAGATCTTGGTACGATCTTTGTTGGGGCTTTAGAGGAATTAAAAATTGAATATAAGTGTTGGATTTATTAAACATTGACTTGACATAATGTCAACTATGTAAAAGTTCTACTCAAGTAAACCGTTTCTTTTTATGTATAAAAAAAAGCAGAAAAAAAAAGTGCAGCACCTGTCTGAAAAGTTTTGGTTGAGATGGTGAAAGAAATATATGTCTACGCATCAAGGAAGATTCAAATGGCAGCAACCAGCAACCATGAAGAAATGTAAATTAAGACGTCATTTATAAAGAAGAGGAAGTACTATGATACAAATGGCAATTAGCAGTCAGTGGTCGAGAAGAAGTTCCCTAGCCTAGAAGGGTTGGTAAGAAAGGTAGTGATAAGATACGGTCAAAACAAAACCTTGGAACGGCCAGTTCACAAGATAGTGGTGCTTGTACCTAATAATTTCGATTCCTCCACGAGGAGCCCAGACGAAGAGGAATTCTGAAGCAGACATGGGGAGCCATGTCGCTGGCCCCAGCAGCGATTATATTTTACTTGTTAATTTTTCTTCCGAGCTAACCGAAGGTAACGGAAGCATTGTGTTCACTTTTGAGGACGAAAAACTTATGTCTCCGATTTTAAAAATTCCAAGACAGAAATCCGTTTCAGACATCAGGAAACATTTTTGGTCTCGTGTCTTTCTGTCTATCTGGTTGTCTGTGTGTCCGCGAATTATGAAACGTATGACTATAACTTGAGTAAATGTCGACCGTTTTTGATGAGATTTGGTAGACACGTTCATTTTACCAATGCTCAGGACGAGTTCGTTGGACAACATTATCTTCGAAGCGTTCAGGCGCAACGCTCGCGTAAACGTGAACTTCAATTTAAAAAATGGAATTTTAGGTCGGGGGAAAAATCAAACTTCATCTATTCAATGAGAAAAACATTTTTTTCAAATACAATTTTTTAGTAAAACCAACAGCGACACCGCTATGAAGTGTTAAAGATCGCTGAAACTTTTTTTTTTTTTTTTTTTTTTTTTTTTTTAAATAAACAATATTACAATAAAGTAATATAACAGTAATGTTATCCAATAGGATGCGAGGAAGCTATGTGCCACACTAATTGGCAGTCTATTTCAAGGTTTTAATTTTAAGGTTTCTATTTTAAGGTTCAGAATTTTTTTTTTTTTTTTAGTATAATTCGGTATAACTCAGTACATTTTAGTAAACTGTGCAATTCATATGTATCATGGTCAATTTAGAATAAAGACATACTTGGATTATTCACTAGAAGTAAGCCATCGCTCAGTACTTGCCAGTGACAAAGATAAAAAGAAACACATGATAATAAATTGGTAAGGCGTGAAGTATCACGTAAAAAGGGTTTCGTTGGTATTGTAAACAAAAATTAGTAAGGGGGAGGGGGGATTATTATTTTTTTGACAAAATGGCGGGGAAAATGAAACTTTACCCACAAGTGTTATATATTTTTGTAATCTACTCTTTAATACCTTTCATTTGATACCCCACTCAAAATTTAAAAAAAATATTTTTTTTCGAGTGACATGAATTATCCGCCATCTTGGATTTCAAGTAAATCAGATCGAATTGCTAATCTTATTTTGTCTATGGCCCAACAGACCACACATTTTGCATATTTTTCTATATTTTTAGTAATAGCGCAAGTATGGTTTTTGGGGGGGGGGGACACGAAAAATTTCGATGTTTTTTGACAAAATGGCGCCGAAAACTAAACACTAACCCTAAGTGGTATATATATTTGTAATCTACACTTTAATACCTTTCATTTGATACCCTACTCAAAATTTTAAAAAAATATTTTTTTTCGAGTTACCTGAATTATCCGCCATCTTGGATTTCCAGTACATCAGATCGAATTGCTAATCTTATTTTTTCTATGGCCCAGCAGACTGCACATTTTGCATATTTTTCTATATTTTTAGTAATAGCGGAAGTACGGTTTAAGGGGGGGGGGCACGAAAAATTTCGATGTTTTTTGACAAAATGGCACCGAAAATTAAACACTAACCCTAAGAGGTACATATATTTGTAATCTACTCTTCAATATATTTTATTTGATCCCCTACTCAAAATTGTAAAACAAATTTTTTTTTTGCTCGATGTGAATTATCCGCCATTTTGGATTTGAACAGCTGATAGTTTTGAGTTCCCTATATTTTTCCTGTGTGCGCGTCAGAACGATCTTTAATACTGGAAAGTTTCATGTTTTTATCTCTTTTGATTCAAAAGTTATTGGAACCGTACAGAGTGACAGACAGACAGACAAAGGAACGAAACTATAAGGGTTTCTTTTTTTTTGGTTTTACCAACGAAACCTTAAAAAAGCGTATATTGCTTTCTTAAATCATGACTTGTAAAAAACCCACAACTTGTACAAAATTTGAATTTCAAGTTTTGGTATAATAAACGCAGAACTATGTTGACTAATTATCACACGCAGTGTTACGCTAGGGGTCCGCTTTAAATGCCGAAATTGATTGAATTTAATTGAAGAGGTTTTTATGCGGACTTGTAGAATATATAAGAGAAAGGACATTGGTTGTACTCAAAACTCAAAGATCCCATCCCTCCTCCTCCTATACAACAAAGTAACGTCGTATACCAAATCAACTGTTAACAATGTCCTGCCACATATATAGGAGAAACTTCACAACAATTCAAAAACAGATTTCATCAACATATCAAACAACAACACTAACACAGCTATATCAGAACACGCAAGTTATAATTCAAAGTTTATTTGACTGACTTTGCACTAAATTAAACTTTTTGAATGCAGTTGTGAGGCGTCGGTTCCAACCGCAAACAAGTGGCTGGATATCATTCATCTCTCTCGCGGTTTCGGTCTTTTATCGCAGAACTGAAGCAATATCCGGCTTCACGAAATAAACCGTATCAAACAAGGAATGTTTACAGATAATGAAACTGATAAAACCACAGCTGCCAACCTGCGAAAGAAAAAAAAATTATCACCACATTTAAATTCTACCCTATACTTCCTGAACACCGTATATTATTCGATTAATCAAAGCCGGCCACTTATAGTGTCGGCTTATATATTATATATTATATATTAGGGCTTATATATTAGGGCCCATAAGTGTAAATTCATTTCTTAAAATCATTTTTCAATCCTAGTTCTGTCAGTTTTGCGTAAAAAATAACATTTTTAAGTTTTAGATAGTATTCATACTGCGGAAAGTTTAAATTTCTACGGTCTAGTTCTATTGTCGTAAATATCGACTGCTAGACTTGGGGAAATTTGAAAGCTTAATTCGGGACGAGGTATCGTTACTGATAGAGGAAATTATTCTTCAGTGTAGCTTAGTTGGTAGAGCGCTATACTGAAAATGTAGAGGCCCGTGGTTCAAGTCCCGGCGCTCGAGTCTATTTTTCTCTGTCTGCCATTGTCAATAATAGTTATAATGAAGTTAATAGTATTTATTGAGATTTTATGGTATTTACTCATAGTGAAGGTAGATAAGTAAAGAAAAAACTTTTACTTGATCAATAACTTTATATTGTCAAACCATAAAGATATATTTAACATACATACCGGTTTCGACTTATTCATAATTCAGTCATCATCAGTGTAATGGTAATTTACAATGTTAAAACTCAGTTTGGAGTTTAATAATTATAATTTAATTAATTTGAAAATAATAATTATAATTTGATTTAAAGTTAAAAAAAAAAATTAAAATCCTGAGGGTTATGTTGTGGAAATTTCTGAGTTAAAATGGCCATTTTGGAAACCCGATATATTTATATTTGTGATCTACATTTTTATATCTTTGAAATGATACCCCACTCAAAAATTACAACAAATAAAAAATGTTGCTATCAGTCCGCAATTACTCGCTGATGGAAGAAATTTCAAGTGTTCAAGTTCGCAATATTTTCCCTATCTTTGGGCAGAAAAGTTTAATTTGTATACTAAATTTCAAATCTCTATCTGCAGTAGTTCGGGAGATATACTCCAAGATACGACGGAAGGACGAACTACCAAAAGCGAGGATTTCTAGGATGACCTCGAAACCCTAAAAATGGTTTTGTGCCTAAAGAAGAAAAATAATGCTTTTCTCTTGCTAAAATAATACTCATATTATATTATAAATTGGTATTTTTGAACCCTATTATTTTATCTGGCAAACCACCGTTACATTTATGTTATAATAATATTTATTTTTACGTCTAATAGCCTCAAGTATCTATCATATTTACATAGAAAATTGTAGAAATCTTTTCGAAGAGCAGTAATAAAGAATAAGACGAAATACTAGAAAAAGAAACTTTTTATTTTATTCGATATTCGTAAAGGAATAAAGTTGTTTCTTCTTTTATTACATTTTTTATGAGAAATATACATTTATTAAATTCTTATAGTATGTTTCTTAATATATTTTACCTTAACATGATATAGTTCTATCTTATATCTTATCTATGATATAGATCTATCATATATCTTCCTTTCGTATATTTATATATTGTTTATTATACTAGGTCGCTTTTTTAGATATATAAGTTGATATATGCTTTACATTGGACGCCGGGCTATGATATATTACAGCTAAGATGTTTAATAATATCGAGATTTCCAAATTGTTGCTCAGCTCATAAATTTAGTTTCTTTTAAACAGGTTATCATCAAAATAAGTGATAATTACAAGTTAAAAAGAACTTTTTATATACTACGTTTTTTAATTCAATTAATTAATTTTTTATTTACTTGGTTTACTTATTAATTTTTGCTGTCATTCAATGTTTACCTCTCAAAAAAATCTTAATTTTGAAATCTGTCAAAATGAAGGATTGTAAATATTGGGGATATGACAAAACAAATAAAATAACATGCGGATTCCGAACTAACTTTCCATGCAGCAAATTTGCTGAACACGAATTAAATTCTGCTGAAAAATTACTAAAAGCATTAAAATAATGCATTGTCGTCGTGTTCTGAAAGTTTCAAATGTCTAGCTACTCGGGATGTTAGTTANTATCACGAGTCTCTACCAACAGAAAGTTCTCTATAAATTGTCTGAATGAAGGAATGAGTTCCTTTTATTGTCAGGTTTCTGGTTTGGATTTGTTTTTTCTTTTTGTAATTTAAATCATTTTTTTTATTAAACGTGTTTTATTTGAAAGCAAAGTGTTGAAAAGTGTAAAACTTTTCGACCTCTAAATTCTGAGAATAGTTTGCTGTTACAGCAAACGGCCTTTACCGTACGTTCCTCGTCGTCAACTACTGTTAGATGAAAGTATTATTTATTCTCCTTCGTTTTCCTATCCTCGTAGGACTTTAAACAGCTTTTGCCATCAACTTTGCCTAAAAATGCTTCATTGTTTCCAAGACTTATCAAAGACCAAGAGATCAAGATCAAAGATCAACAAGATCATCAAAGATCAAGAGACCTTGTTTGAAGACGTTTGACGAGTTTTTTTTTATATGTATATGTTTCATACATTTTTTAATAAATATTAAAAAAAAGGTTTAATTTATTTTCTAAATAAAATTCAACAAACCAGTTAATTATTTTATGCCCTGCCATAGATGAAATAATCTATTCTTCTATGGTAAATATTCATTTTGTTATATCGTTCTGTCTTTTTTTGTTCTCTTTTGTTCTCTTCTGTTCTTTTCGTTTTTAACTTTGTTTTCTCGTTGTGTTCTTTTTTGTTTTCTCGTTGTTCATTTTGTGTTTGGTTATTTTTTTATTATTTTTTTTTTTTTACCTCTTTGATTTTTATCCGATTAAATAATTAATAAAATAATTCACTAAGCATGAGTACAGCTTCCAGAGATTTTTCATGTGTAGGCTGGGGCTCTTCACCAGGGCGACGAAAGGCTCTTTTCCATGAGCATAAATGCACAATGCGTGGCAAATTTCGCTTGTGCTCTTGCGTGGAAGAGCAATGAAAGAGACTTTAAGAACAGCTGCCATCGATAAAATCCACATGAGTGGGGACCGTTTATATAACACGCTGCGAAATGTCGACTGCATCGGTGAAAACCGATTCTTGTTCCCGGATGAATTACCTTGAGGTGTGTATCATTAGAGAGTCCGTTCAGATATTAGACATCGACCATGTAAACGATGCCGTCTATCCTTTGACGCCACATGATGTAGCAAAGTGTCAGCTGCCTTTCTGAGACTTTAAAAACACTCCCGGCAGAAAACCGTGTAGACGTCGGCTTCCGGTTTACTGGACACTAATGCTCTACTCAACTGAGATAAAGATCGTAACGTCTGACACTGACCCTCTACTCAACTGAGATAAAGATCGTAACGTCTGACCTTTTTCCCTCTTTCATTTTCTTTTAACAAAAAAAAATTAAATATTAGGGCAGTAACAAACTAAAAAAATCCTTGGTTACTCCCCATTTTTGTAAATAAACATAGGGGAGTAACCATCTAAAGAAGTACCAGTTTAGTTTAGATAGACAAAATAGTAGATTAGTTACAAAGACAAACGCTCTCACCAATAATGGTTTATTAGGAGATGTTAGAGTGTATGTCATATAAGTCTACCTTACTACTAGCAGTATTAGATACTGAAACACATGATTATTAAAACGTATAAATACACGATCCAAGTATACTTAGATCAAATCAGTTTTGACGCTACTTAGATCGTGTAAACAGTGTGTCAAAAACAACTTGGAGATCCAAGTATACTTAGATCAAATCAGTTTTGACGCTACTTAGATCGTGTAAACAGTGTGTCAAAAACAACTTCCACATTCAAGTTGATTTGGAGGGGTTCCATATAAGTATTGACTTTGATCAAATCAAAAAATGGTACCCACCTGACAAATTGTGAGAACGAGCTGTCAAAATATGACAAACGTCATGTTGAGCTGGGTTTTGTTAACCAGAAGGTGATATATCACCCGTGTTTTAAAACTTAATAAGTACAATATAACTGGAAAGTTCTAGAGGGAAAAACATTTCACACAATCTGTCTTAACCTATTAACCTATACCTTATAGTGTATCAAAATTCCACTACTTGGACCAAATTTACTTTGATCGTGTGAACTGTAAACCTTACTTGAAAGTTCACNACATTAGGACAAAGGAGTATCAAACTTTTAAATTTAAAAATGTGATATTCCTTTGTCCCAATGTACATTGGACTGTACATTGGAAGAGTGTCTTTTTCCCTCTTTCATTTTCTTTTAACAAAAAAAAATTAAATATTAGGGCAGTAACAAACTAAAAAAATCCTTGGTTACTCCCCATTTTTGTAAATAAACATAGGGGAGTAACCATCTAAAGAAGTACCAGTTTAGTTTAGATAGACAAAATAGTAGATTAGTTACAAAGACAAACGCTCTCACCAATAATGGTTTATTAGGAGATGTTAGAGTGTATGTCATATAAGTCTACCTTACTACTAGCAGTATTAGATACTGAAACACATGATTATTAAAACGTATAAATACATGTCACATGTATAATACAAACTTTTTTTTTTAGATATAATAAAGAAAACCGGATTGTCCTGGGGCGGCTATCAACTGCGGAAGCCGCTGAAGACCACATCAAGCGTATTGTAAAATACACTCGATATTGTCAACCTTAAGGACAAAGCATATTGCCAAGTGGCAATATTCGGGCTGCATGCGTCGCGCAACAAACATCTCGGAAAGTGGTCACAAAATCTGGAGAGGTCTCACTGCACACACTGCACAAAGTACGTGTTACGGACCAATCCGGATCAATGGACCTGGTGAACTGGGGAGAACCGTTTCGATTCAGGCCCAGCGATATCCTAGAAATTTCGCACCTTAAAATTAAGTCTTTTAAAGGGGGTACTGAGGGTACAGTGGTCTCCGATACGGAGATAAAGATCGTAACGTCTGACACTGACCCTCTACTCAACTGAGATAAAGATCGTAACGTCTGACACTGACCCTCTACTCAACTGAGATAAAGATCGTAACGTCTGACACTGACCCTCTACTCAACTGAGATAAAGATCGTAACGTCTGACACTGACCCTCTACTCAACTGAGATAAAGATCGTAACGTCTGACACTGACCCTCTACTCAACTGAGATAAAGATCGTAACGTCTGACACTGACCCTCTACTCAACTGAGATAAAGATCGTAACGTCTGACACTGACCCTCTACTCAACTGAGATAAAGATCGTAACGTCTGACACTGACCCTCTACTCAACTGAGATAAAGATCGTAACGTCTGACACTGACCCTCTACTCAACTGAGATAAAGATCGTAACGTCTGACACTGACCCTCTACTCAACTGAGATAAAGATCGTAACGTCTGACACTGACCCTCTACTCAACTGAGATAAAGATCGTAACGTCTGACACTGACCCTCTACTCAACTGAGATAAAGATCGTAACGTCTGACACTGACCCTCTACTCAACTGAGATAAAGATCGTAACGTCTGACACTGACCCTCTACTCAACTGAGATAAAGATCGTAACGTCTGACACTGACCCTCTACTCAACTGAGATAAAGATCGTAACGNCACGTGTTAGGGACCAATCCGGATCGATGGACCTGGTGAGCTGGGGCGAACCGTTTCGATTCAGGCCCAGCGATATCCTAGAAATTTCGCACCTCAAAATTAAGTCTTTTAGAGGGGGTACTGAGGGTACAGTGGTCTCCGAAGCGGAGATAAAGATCGTAATGTCTGACACTGACCCTCTACTCACCTGGTATATCCTAAAATTTGACGAGGATTCAGTGAATATTTCCCAGCAATCCTCGTCCTCCACTCAAAATTCTAAATTAAAACGATATAGAGACGAGAATATTATCAATGCAATTAAAAAAGATTTGGAAGAGTTGGAGCAAAAAAAAAAACCCGGCTGTTGATAGAGCTTAGCTATCACGAGTCTCTACCAACAGAAAGTTCTCTATAAATTGTCTGAATGAAGGAATGAGTTCCTTTTATTGTCAGGTTTCTGGTTTGGATTTGTTTTTTCTTTTTGTAATTTAAATCATTTTTTTTATTAAACGTGTTATATTTGAAAGCAAAGTGTTGAAAAGTGTAAAACTTTTCGACCTCTAAATTCTGAGAATAGTTTGCTGTTACAGCAAACGGCCTTTACCGTACTTTCCTCGTCGTCAACTACTGTTAGATGAAAGTATTATTTATTCTCCTTCGTTTTCCTATCCTCGTAGGACTTTAAACAGCTTTTGCCATCAACTTTGCCTAAAAATGCTTCATTGTTTCCAAGACTTATCAAAGACCAAGAGATCAAGATCAAAGATCAACAAGATCATCAAAGATCAAGAGACCTTGTTTGAAGACGTTTGACGAGTTTTTTTTTATATGTATATGTTTCATACATTTTTTAATAAATATTAAAAAAAAGGTTTAATTTATTTTCTAAATAAAATTCAACAAACCAGTTAATTATTTTATGCCCTGCCATAGATGAAATAATCTATTCTTCTATGGTAAATATTCATTTTGTTATATCGTTCTGTCTTTTTTTGTTCTCTTTTGTTCTCTTCTGTTCTTTTCGTTTTTAACTTTGTTTTCTCGTTGTGTTCTTTTTTGTTTTCTCGTTGTTCATTTTGTGTTTGGTTATTTTTTTATTATTTTTTTTTTTTTACCTCTTTGATTTTTATCCGATTAAATAATTAATAAAATAATTCACTAAGCATGAGTACAGCTTCCAGAGATTTTTCATGTGTAGGCTGGGGCTCTTCACCAGGGTGACGAAAGGCTCTTTTCCATGAGCATAAATGCACAATGCGTGGCAAATTTCGCTTGTGCTCTTGCGTGGAAGAGCAATGAAAGAGACTTTAAGAACAGCTGCCATCGATAAAATCCACATGAGTGGGGACCGTTTATATAACACGCTATGCGAAATGTCGACTGCATCGGTGAAAACCGATTCTTGTTCCCGGATGAATTACCTTGAGGTGTGTATCATTAGAGAGTCCGTTCAGATATTTAGACATCGATCACGTCACGATACCGTCTATCCTTTGACGCCACATGATGTGGAGCAGCAAAGTGTCAGCTGCCTTTCTGAGACTTTAAAAACACTCCCGGCAGAAAACCGTGTAGACGTCGGCTTCCTGTTTACTGGTAAAACAGTTACTGTGTCTTTTTGGGGGCAGCCAACGGCAGCTTTATCTTTTTGATTCACATCTCCGTTTTGACCTTATTAATGAAAGCAACAACTTAGCCCGTCTTTTTCTTGGTAACAGTTACCAGTCACTGGCCGGACTATTGTTCTCAAACGTGACTGTGGATGGGATCGCAAGGCAGTTTACAATAACAAAATTTGTTCTTTGTCATGTTGCCGAACAAGCCCTCCCCGTTCAAAATGAACTGCACTGCTCCCCCCCTTAACGGTGAATCACAATATAATACTGATAAAAATTACCTCCACAAACAACTGTCCTGTCCGTTACCTCGAATCTAAAATAAGGTCCGGGAAGACCTAAAAAAAATTAAAGCGTGGGCGACCAAAGGTCTTATCAACAACTCGAGAGAAACAAGTTAGAGACTCTAAAAAATATGACATGGGACATCCTGAGGTTCATAGAGATGCTGTTCAGCGTTACAGCCAAGAGCATCCTGAGGTTCATAGAGATGCTGCGTTACAACCAAGAGCATCCTGAGGTTCATAGAGATGCTGCTCAGCGTTACAGCCAAGAGCATCCTGAGGTTCATAGAGGTGCTGCTCAGCGTTACAACCAAGAGCATCCTGAGGTTCATAGAGATGCTGCTCAGCGTTACAACCAAGAGCATCCTGAGGTCCATAGAGATGCTGATCAGCGTTACAACCAAGAGCATCCTGAGGTGAACAGAAATGTTGTTCAGCATTACAGCCAAGCATCCTGAGGTCCATAGAAATGCTATTCAGCGTTACAGCCAAGAGCAGCATCCTGAGTTAAACAGAAATGCTGTTCAGCGTTACAACCAAGAGCATCCTGAGGTCCATAGAGATGCTGTTCAGCGTTACAACCAAGAGCATCCTGAGGTCCATAGAGATGCTGTTCAGCGTTACAACCAAGAGCAGCATCCTGAGGTTAACAGAAATGCTGTTCAGCATTACAGCCAGCGACACCCTGAAGCCAATGCTCAAAGAGTTAATATATTTACATTAAAAATTCCCAAATTAAACGAAATGAGGAATATCTCAGCTATAATTGCTCGAAAGGTTGTGAGTCACAGCCCTATGGTCTATTGGAGTGGCGAAATACTTGACAATATCGTGGCGTATAACTTAAAGAAAATAAGTTTATGGTTGGAAGACATTTATAAATGTTCTCACTACGGAGTACGGCTTTTTGAGGAAGAGAAGGATAGGGTAAGGATGGGTGGCGCTGTGGAGGTGATTTCAACGCTTTAAAATTGCCCCGTTTGGAGCCATCTTTTTATACTAACCGCCATTTCCTCCAACAGTCTCGTTCATAAAACGATCTATTTGTCTTCTGTCCACTTGAGGTCATTGGCGGGTACCGGATTTCTTTTAAGATCGAAGGTAGGATGTACCACCAGGTATACAACCTTGACGCTCCNAGAGCATCCTGAGGTCCATAGAGATGCTGATCAGCGTTACAACCAAGAGCAGCATCCTGAGGTTAACAGAAATGCTGTTCAGCATTACAGCCAGCGACACCCTGAAGCCAATGCTCAAAGAGTTAATATATTTACATTAAAAATTCCCAAATTAAACGAAATGAGGAATATCTCAGCTATAATTGCTCGAAAGGTTGTGAGTCACAGCCCTATGGTCTATTGGAGTGGCGAAATACTTGACAATATCGTGGCGTATAACTTAAAGAAAATAAGTTTATGGTTGGAAGACATTTATAAATGTTCTCACTACGGAGTACGGCTTTTTGAGGAAGAGAAGGATAGGGTAAGGATGGGTGGCGCTGTGGAGGTGATTTCAACGCTTTAAAATTGCCCCGTTTGGAGCCATCTTTTTATACTAACCGCCATTTCCTCCAACAGTCTCGTTCATAAAACGATCTATTTGTCTTCTGTCCACTTGAGGTCATTGGCGGGTACCGGATTTCTTTTAAGATCGAAGGTAGGATGTACCACCAGGTATACAACCTTGACGCTCCCGGTCAAAGTTTTACGCCTAGAGGAATCGTCCAGTTTGTAAACCGATTATATCGATAAAGGTGAGAAACGAAAGCAATTACCGCGGGTAGATCTCTCAAAATTGAGATAATTGATGCCATTACCGACTTTAAGCAACGAGCATCCATTACGCTCACTTGGATTTCAAGATCTCAAATAGATCTACACACGGCCTTGTTCTTGGTGATAGACAAACAGGTGTCGAAGTGTACGTCGTTGTGAGCACTGAGGACTGTGTAACTGAACCAAGAACAGTTTGCTTTGACAAGTGACAGCAAAACTTTCTATAAAAAAAAATAAAGAAATAAAAACTAGAATCTTTAAATTTTTCAACGGATTTTGAACGGAAATAGGGAGCGGCTATGCCAGAAAACAGCCACGGTGAAGATGATGAAGCATCCCCAACCCAAGTAATGGATAATTCGGAAAAAGGCAGTTCAACGGAAAAACAAAAAAAGGCCAGATATTGTTTTATTTAATCAATTTGATTTAGGTCCATGCACGATTTGCTTAGAAAGAAAATAAATTAATAAGGATGATAGAAATATAGGAAGATTACTATGACATTAGGGGAATTAATTCACACAAAATTAGGCTGTATGTAGCTGCCTGCTGCCTGGGTATTTTGTTTAATTTATTTTCGGTTGCAGCTACAATAATTTATTCTTGATTTGTTTCGTTCTTGCAATGTCAATTTTGTATCTTTCAAAATTTAAGTTTTTTTCCAAAAAAAAGAAGTCTTAAGAAAATATTTTATATCTGTTCTGTGATGCCAATAAAGGCATAAAGTTTTCTTTATCGGTTGATGATTATTTAGTGAATTTTGTGTGAATAAAGAATAATTTGTAACTGTATAAAGAATTCGAAATTATTAACGTGTATAATATAACATAATACTCTTGCGCTACTGCGTATCAGCAGCGACAATAAAGAAAACTTTTAGTTCAAGATACAAAACCTATAATGTGTGAGAACGGTCCCGTCAAATAAACCTGAGAGATCTGTCCATAGCCTTTTACCGAAAAGATCAAGAGCTTTGACAGAAAGAGGTTTGAGTTACTTCAAGGAAACGGTAAACAAAAGAAGCAAAGGTTTACAGAAGGAGCTTTCGGCTAAATTAGAGGAACTGGACTCTCTGTTTTGTCACTCACCAGCTATTTCTAGCGTTATTAGCTCCTGTCTTAGTGAGGCAAAAGGGTTAAAATACTGCTAAAGCATGAGTTAAAGTCACTGGTTGAAGAATGCCATAAGGTAAATAAGGATAAGGAGACCTAGCTCTGTAGTTTTTTTCCAGATTTTTTGAAATATGTTAAAAACAGGCTCAGGAAAAAAATTAATAAGAGAGAGATCGCTAAAATCAATAAGGGCGCATCATCCAAAAAATGTTTTGCTAAGCCTGGAACATCTAAAGTACCCGAAGTTTAAAAGGTACATTCAGGAAAAACCTCACTCAGATCGAAGATGTCAAACGCAGATGATAAGAGTGACAGGACGAACATAACTATATACTGTTTATATATTTTGTATACAAAGAGTATTTACCTGAGTCTAGGTTAACTTTACTAGACAGTTGTTCCGGGAGTTGTAGAAGCGCGCCTTATGCTGTGGAACCCGTTTCGCTAGACTACATCCTATGACATTAGGGAAATTAATCCACACAAAATTAGGCTCTATATCTCAAAAGATATAGATAAAATACAAAAAGCAGGCATCAATAGGCTTAAAATAACTTTTAAAAATTATAATAGCGCTAACTGTCTACTGACTAACCCCAAAATTAATAATTTATTTAAAAAGTAATTAATTTTTTAAAAAAAGGTGTAATACGTGATATTGAAAAATCAATCTCAGAATACACTGGAAATGTTGTACATAATATCAAATACAAACAACATAAACTTGAAACAGGACACCAATAAATTAAGCAACATTTACACAAATATTATATTTAATACAAATAAAAATAAAAAATTCAAAATTTTTGATTAGGTATGTCAGTTATAAAAAAATATAAAAATTATTTTTAAAAAAACAGCTAAAAACAATCAAAATTTTGACTAACTTGGTAAGACTTTCATTCCCTAATTTCGTAAATGCTTTTTTCCATTTGACCATTTTCTCTAAATTTACAGTATTCTACCATTCAAAACACTGAAGAAGCCCAGGTTCCCTGGGCGAAAGCTTTGGAAAATAAAATAAAAAAAAGAAATTAAAAAGGACTTTCATTCCAACCAACACCTAACTCCACATGAAAACTTTCAATTGAAATTATTGAAAATCTATATTTCCCAAATTCAACAAATCTGTGCAAAGAGAATTCATAGAAACATTTATGATAACGGGACATCAAAATTAATACCAACACAATCTGTAATCATTACAATCAGAGGCTCGATTATACCTCCATATGGAGACTTACCTCCATATGGGCTCTCACCGACCATCCTCTATCGATCTATTCAGTCCTTTAATGGAAACTTTCCAGAGTATCCTCTGCTCTATCCATAAGGACATTGTCAGCATTTGGCATGGTAGACAACCGTGGAGAAAAACTCTCACAGTACAAATTATTCACGATGCCTTTTACTTTTTGATCCTAGATTTGCTCATTTCGGCAGGCTGTCACAGCTTTGCAGGTGGAAATGTTTGCGCGATAAGAAGAGCGAATACGGTTCATCAAGTTTTCGCAGAGTAAGTCTACCGCCGAGGATAGGACCAATGGACGAACGAACTTCTTCGCGTGCAACAGGACAGACAGGCTGGAAGTCAGGTTATGACTGATATTGTTTGGGACGAAACCGTGGATGGTGAAGGTGGAGTGCAACCTGGAAAATTTTACCTCCCAAGTACATTTACTGGCGGGCCAAGGTCTCAAGGTACATGAAGGTCCATTATGAAAACGCTATGGGACTTGTGTCTCGTCTGGACTCACCTGCCGTTTTCTTGACCTTCACCTACAGTGCTTCTTGGGAGGAAAACAAGATGGCTTGCCCCATGGCGGAGGACGAAGTGATCCAGGTAGAGCAGATTCTTCTAGATCAAGCTTCTAGAACTTCTCCAAAATCAGCGTAGTGGAGCAATGTTCGGCCGACCAATTTATATCGTTTATGTTTTGGACGATATAAAAATGCAAATGAGGGGCAAATTAAAGGTCATGATTTTTAAAATTAAAATATAAAAGAATTGCTTTTTTATGAAATAATCACTAAGTTAAGGAGTGCATACGGGGAATACCACCGCTTATTTGAGAAGTTAACAAATTGCAGAGAACATGAAACGTTTCTTCCAACATTAGAATGGAAGTGGAGGCATTCTATTTTATTTTTTTAAGAAATACTTTCGCGTTTCTTTCTTAATTATAACATTAAAAAATAAATCGAAACGAAGAAAATCAAACAAGAATCAAAATACGAGAACTAAAGAAGTAAGAAAGTAAGTATTTGTATATATATAACTAAGAAAAAGGTTTCATAAACAACTTCAAATGCCAAAAAATAAAAGTAGTTTGTAGTTATCGGACACTCCGTGGGCGCTGATGACAGCCGAATTCTGAAACAAGAATGATCTAAACATTGCGGTAAAGCCTCGAAATTCGGACGCTGCACTGTGCAACCAGTTGCCTGACTCGGAACACTGCACTGTGCAACCAGTTGCCTGACTCGGAACGCTGCACTGTGCAACGAGTTGCCTGACTCGGAACGCTGCACTGTGCAACGAGTTGCCTGACTCGGAACGCTGCACTGTGCAACCAGTTGCCTGACTCGGAACGCTGCACTGTGCAACCAGTTGCCTGNATTAAAATATAAAAGAATTGCTTTTTTATGAAATAATCACTAAGTTAAGGAGTGCATACGGGGAATACCACCGCTTATTTGAGAAGTTAACAAATCGTAGAGAACATGAAACGTTTCTTCCAACATATAGAATGGAAGTGGAGGCATTCTATTTTATTTATTTAAGAAATACTTTCGCGTTTCTTTCTTAATTATAACATTAAAAAAAAAAAATCGAAACGAAGAAAATCAAACAAGAATCAAAATACGAGAACTAAAGAAGTATGCAAGTAAGTATTTGTATATATATAACCAAGAAAAAGGTTTCATAAACAACTACAAATGCCAAAAAATAAAAGTAGTTTGTAGTTACAGTACACTCCGTGGGCGCTGATAACAGCCGAATTCTGAAACAAGAATGATCTAAACATTGCGGTAAAGCCTCGAACTCCGAACGCTGCACTGTGCAACCAGTTGCCTACTTCTACTATGGCCACCCTGCTACAATACCACTGTTTATTTATTTCTCGCATTTGTTTTCTGAGTCTGAACCTGATTCGGAACCAGCGTCCACTGTGGCCGTACCCTAAGGCCCGTTTACACTTTGATTAGTGCGAGTGTTTAGTGCTTAGTGATTAGTGCAAGTGATTAGGATGTAGTTTTATTTTGAGGAAAATTTTATATTTTATTGAACATTTATTTTTTTTTATTAATTTTTTTTTGTGGTAGGGGCAGTGTTTTGTTGATTTTTGACACATTGTGACAGTTTTTTGACCAATCAATTGAACATTTTTACTTTTAAATTGTATAATTATAAAATTAAAAAAACCCTGACATCTAGGTTGGAGAGGGGAGGCCTACTCGCAGATCCACTAAACAGTGCAAGTCTACTAAACAGTTAACAGTTCACTCGCAAAATTACTAAACACTAATCACTAAACACATCGCCTCCAAACGGATTTAGTGATTTTACTAAACACTTGCACTAAACACTCGCACTCGCACTAATCAAAGTGTAAACGGGCC
>KZ652639.1:36282-58494 GCA_001010745.2 Gerris buenoi
ATAAGGAAAGCGAAATTTAAAAATTTATTCATATATTCGTAATCTGCTATTCAGCAGCTTTCATTTGATACCCCACTCGAAAATTAAAAAAAATCTAAATTTTTGACTTTACCGCATTTTTTCGAATTGCGCATGCGCATATTAAATTTTTAACTTTTGTGTATATGTCCTGTGTTTGGGCCCGGAAGTTACGCCAGTGTTATAAATTTCAGCATTTTAGCTTAAATGGTTCGGGCGCTATGAGCCAAAGAGCGACGGACAGACAGACACATCACCCTCGGCATAAGGGTTTTGAGAAGTATCTACAAAACCCTAAAAACGGGGGAGAATTAAATAAATGTGACAATAATACATCTTAAAAGCATAAAATCGTTACAGTGGACGAAATATACGCGAGGAAGCTATGTGCCACACTAATTGGCAGACTATTTAGTCCCAATCAATAGTTTATTATTATTATTATTATTATTATTAGTATTTGTTGTTATTATTTTTATTATTTGTTATTATTATTATTATTTGCGTTAAATTGTTCATTCTAAATTCTTATTTACTCGCGACTTTCGTATTAATTCACACGTTTACCTATTTGTTGACGTGGACCTATTAATGGATAAGGAAATTGATTATGATGATTTCATCATAACTAATCGAGTCTTTGTGTCATCATAAGTTTAATATTTATTGTTTGCGTTAAATTGTTCATTCTAAATTCTTATTTACTCGCGACTTTCGTATTAATTCACACGTTTACCTATTTGTTGAAGTGGACCTATTAAGGAAAAAGGAAATTGATTATGATGATTTCATCATAGCTAATCGAGTCTTTGTGTCATCATATGACGACAAGTTTAATATTTATTGTCATTAGATTAAATTTACAAGTTAGTTACACCAAATATAATCAACTGATAACAATATATGTCATAATTTTATATCTCTCAGGGAAATACATTGTTATAAAATGTTATTCAATATGTTGATAATTTACCGTTCAGTTCCAACTATTTATGATGTCAATTAAATTTCATATTAAGTGAAACCATGTATACTTTTTACTACGTTTTATCTTGCTTTCTTGATTGATTGTTTGTTTGTCCAGTACAAATCTTGCAATCGATTTTTAACTAGCTAGACATTTGAAACTTTTAGAATAGCTCAGAACACGATAACAATGCATTATTTTAATACTTTTAGCCATCTTTCAACAGAATGTAATTCGTTTTCAGCAAATTTTGCTGTACGGAAATTAACACTCTAATTTCTAAACCATAAAAAAAATCAGTACGAGTTAAAAACAAATTATGCTGGCTTTAAATAATTTAAACAAGTAAGGCGCGCTTCACGTAAAAGTATACGTGAGGCGATAATCGACGATTTCTGGACGATTAAGTTAAAATTATTAAGAGTAGTTATCTACACTAAAAGACCGTCAAATTTATGTAGGTACAACATGTCATGGTGACTAAAAACCTTTTTTTTTAGACGCCCTTCATATTTGGCGAAATCTTAAAAATATGAATGTGAAAACTCCAAAATGTGTACAGTTGTCACGAATGCTGAGATGCACCTGTGTGCTGAATTTCATGTTTCTGGCTAGAGTAGTTTATGAATTGAAACAAGCAACGGACAGAGGCCTACGGACAGACATACAGACAGACAGAGCCGTTATATTATAAGGTTACTTTTCGTACTTAGTACAGAAACCTAAATTGGAAAAATAGGACAATCTGCTTAATTTTAATTACAAAATATTACTGTACTATGCCTACATTCTTACTATGGTACTTCTTTAGATTGTTACTCCCCTATGTGGTTTTAGAATATAAATGACTGAGTAAATAACTATGAAGGCAAAGGTATGTTTAGTCCAATGTACTTTGCGACAAAGGAATATCACACTTCTGTTTTTATTAGTGGAGTAACAGTCTAAAGAAGAACATTATCTACACCTTCTATAGATTGCTACCCTTTTCTTTATAAGGGGAGTAACAATCTAAAGAAGTGCCCTTACTATTGATAAATACAAATTTACACTGTGCATAATGTTATTACACAATATACTAATTCTAATGAGTATTTATGGTACAATTGTCTTACTAAGTCAGTATTATCATATAAATACTTTGTCCATCTTTGATTTTTATTTTGTAATGTGTTAAAATATATACGTTTTATACTTATGTACGTCAGCGGTTTTTTTTATTGTTTACTAATAAATATTTGGGTGGCAGCTACCGAACATTTTTTTTTTTTTTTTTTTTTTATAAAAAAAACATCTTAATCTTCTACTGAGTCGTAAAAGGAAGATGGTTACAACATCAAACTCTGCCAAGAAGTCCAAAATAATCTTGCTACCTCGTTAAAAAATATCTTAAAATTGTCTATCGCGTTTTATGAGGAGGATAATATTTTTAATTCAAGTGAGAATTTACGTTCAGTAACAAATGTTAGCATTTAGGTCGTTTGATAAGTTGACCGTATTACTCGCTTGTCTTAATGGATAAAAAAGAATTAGACAACAACTCTGACAAACTTTCTCTTATAATCTCGGTCCTAGATCCCAGAAAGCAGGAATATAATTTTTATCTTTTTATATAATGTAATACCAATTTTTTGTCAAAATCGGCCCAATAGTTTAGGCTCCAGACGTCTGCACAGACAACAGAAAGACGTGTTTTAAAAACCACTTTTTTGGACTCACGGAAACTTAAAACGTGTAAATCTAGAAAACTCAAAGTTAAATTTTCCCGCCATCACAATAATATTCTCTTTACATAAGAATGTAAAAATACAATTGAGTGGTATTCATAAAAGATTTTATGTTGAAGTGAATGTTCACAAATCACACGTTGACCTATTTTGTTAGTTACTGCATTTTATTGAATTACAATTCCACAAGTAGTTTAATTGTGGAGCCATTTGTGTCACCACAAAATAAAGATATACGGTGAATAAAGATGATTCCGAATGTTTCATCTTTTCGTGGAGACAATGGTATAAAGCGTTATTGGAGTTTTCGGAGTATTTGTTAAATTTATAACCATTGTTGCATAAAATGTTGAAAATGTAAAAAAAAGCTTTACATTTTAGATTGTATAAAATCGTTTTAGCTTTATTGTTGCTCAATTTTTACCCATCGTTAAAAATGAAACGTAAAATGAGTCAAATTTAGAATTTGGTTGCACGATGTGGGTGACAGAATTTTTTACTTTAGTTGGATGTTAATTTTAGTGAGAGTGAAGAAACAATAATAAATTGAAAGTTTAGTGCCAAATTTTAAAGCTATTTTGCCAGGAAGTAAATAAATAATTAATCTAAAATTTAATATTGCAATGCGAGATAAACAAACATATATCATTAAGTCGTGTAAAACTGGCCAAATAAAATCAGTTTTCGTTTGGAGAATAAATAAATATTTTGCGCATCGTTAAAAAAGTTTTCAGATTAGATATTGATAGAATGTTCTAAGCTTTTTTTTATTTTAATAAAAGTAAAAATAAATTTGCAAATACTCTGTCAATTAGAGTATGATATCATGCTTTCACAGTCCATTATTGTCAAATATAATCATAATCATAATTAATCAGATGAGTTTTGAAGATATAGGTGTAAATAAATGTATATTTGTGCGCATGTGGGAGAGAAGCAAATGGGTCCAGAAAGTTGACATTTATATGGGACCAACAATTGGCAAATTATGACCTACCATCCAAATTTGATTAAAATTGGACAAGTATTATTTAAGACATGTAGGTTCGCTTTTGATATGAGTGATGTATATTAATTCTTTATTGAGTGGCATACCGACAGATAGACACGGAACCAAAAAATGTTGTCTGATGTCTGAAACGGATTTCTAAAAGACTTTTTTCAAATCGGAAACATTAACATGTTTCAAAATAAAAGCAATAATTGGTATCAAGTCATGACGTTTTTATTAGAGAAAATTATTATCAGGAAATAGTTTATTTTATACTTCAGGTAAACTAACGGTCCAAGACAACTTACACAAACTTTCTCACATAGATGTGATATGTAATTAAATTCCATTATATCATGTCTCATTTAATTGATTTTTTGCATGCGAGCTTACCGCAGGTAAATGAAGCCGTGTTCAAAAGTACCTTTGTCTCTGATTTAAAAACTTCCAAAGCAGGCCCTACACTATCAATCCACTTGATTAAGACAACGCGTCAAGCGATGGTATTAAACGTGGTTTGTAGTGTAGAAACCCGTTTGACGTTTGAGTCAAGCCTTGACGGTGATTGATGGAAAGTTTGAACGACTCGAGACCAATGACTTGACGGAGCGTTTGATAGTCTAGATCTAAAGCATTTTTGATCGAGCATTCTGTCAGTCGCTCAACACCAGCGATGGTGGACTTGAGGACCGTTCCCTCGCTTCCGAAGGTTCGGACATCGTAGATAATAATACCGATAGACAATTTATTAGCCTCCACATTGATTTATATCGTGATTGTCCGGAGTTGTGGAAAGTTCAACTCCTTAGACTGACATCGTTTTGTCTGGATCTTTTATTTCCACTTGAGAGCAACAACTGTCAAGATGGGAAACCCCAAATCCTAATTCGAAACCATGGTATCTACAAAATACTGATTCACTACAGTCCAGGAGGAGCAGTTCACTAGTCGAAACCATGGTATATACACAATACTGATTCACTACAGTCCAGGAGGAGCAGTTCACTAGTCGAAAACTACAAATCCTCTACAAATGAGTATTGATGAAAAGATTGATGGGATGCTTGGTGCGTCCCCAAGGCAGCTTGAAGCTCTTGCCAATTACCTTGACGCTATGTTTTGATCAAGCGGATTGATAGTGTAGGACCTGCTTTAGACAGAAATCCGTTTCTGACATTAGAGAACATTATTCGTTCTTTGTCGGTCTGTCACTCAAATTTTGCGATGCTACATTTTAAAAAAACTACTCGTCCGAATTTAATCAAATTTGATTTGTAAGTTACAATAAGCCTATTTTTGGTCACATATAAGTTGCAACCTTCTGCCACCGTTTGCGTCTCTTTCACATGTGTACAAACAAAAGTACTTATCCTCTCTAGTCATATTTGTCAATAGTGGCGATGTACCAAGTAAAGTAGTCATAATTAGTCAATATTCACGGATTATATTTGTTGTTTTAAAATGACCTGATCTATTTCTACTTTAGTTTCCTTTCACCTGTATATATTTGCTTAGAGAATTATACGATCTGTGCTCATGAAAAGAGGCAAACTAAAATGTATATAGAGTAAAGCGAGCGAGTCTGCCAAATTTCTTTTTCACGAATTCAAGACCCTGAACTCATTTTTTACAATTCCTCGTCCTATTTTCCTCGTTTTTTTTTTTATAATTTAATCTAAACCATATCAGATTATAATTAGATTACGGTTGTTATGTAGAACACAAACTGCATCAACTTTTGTTTGAACATTCTGAGTTTGAAAATAATATTTGTTAGTAATCATTCACAAATTACTTGTTTATTGTTTACATCAGAAACACGTATTTTTATGAAAAAACACTAAAATAACAAAGTCTGCTCTTCTTCTAAACTTGCATCTGGATATTTAACAGATACTTTGGTGGGGGTCTGGTGTGTTGGACGTTGGACGTTGGTCCAGCACGTCATAGTATACGTCTCAGAACATTATGCCAATGCCATTTCTATTAGTGTTCTAGTATAGAGGATTGAGAAAATGTACTTATTTTTATTTATTTATTTTTCAATTTCTGACTGCTACTGTTTTTATTATAAATATTTTTGTTATTTCAGAAAAAAAATCACTAGACGATTTAAACCACTTAAATTGTGCTCTCATACACAGTTATTTTGAGGGAAAGATGTATTCATATTTATAAAAAAAATGGAGATACGACAAAAAGTCATAGGACCAAAGTTGTAGACCTTTTAAAAGCATCTTGTCCATACGACTTATCTTTTAGCCACAATGAGCCTCCAAAAGAACTTTAAACTACGTCCGCAATTTTTAATTTCTATAAGGGGGAGTTATTTTTTTTTTAACTTTTCGGATTTTTCCAGTCTGTTTGGGACATTTCACAAAAAACCGCGAGTCTCTAGGTGGTCTTGAAGTATCCAAACACTTTGAATTGATTCCATTTAGCCAGTTTTGCGCCTATAAAGTCTGACTGGGGCGACAGACACACATACCCACATTCGAGATATACCATAACACATACCCACATTCGAGATATACCATAACACATACCCACATTCGAGACATACCATAACACATACCCACATTCGAGATATACCATAACATATACCCACATTCGACGCACAACTTCAGATTCGAGTTCAACACCCCCAAAAACATAAAATAACCCACTAAAATCAATTACACCAGAACATTCCACTTCAAACTACCATTTGACTGGACTATATTAACCTGTTCATAAATAATGTTTTTGGTACTTAAATTAATTGTTATCCCAAATCGTATACGTATTTTTTAATCGAACCCCTCCAACTTGATACACCGTCACTGTTCTCTACAGTGAGGTTTCACTGTATATCCATAAGTATTAAATAAATAATAAGTATTAAATGTAATATATTTAAAATCTCTGATTTCAATTACATCAATAAACCTTATTTATATCAATTTACCTTTACCTATCAATAACCTTATCTGCACTCAAACGCTTAAATCTTAATCCCAGATTTTTTTTTTCTTTCTTTTTAATGTGCTTATGCCGTAACTTAATAAAGGAATAGGAGAGGTATGTTCTTACCTATATATCTTTGTGTTTTTTTGTTTATTTTTTTGTTTTTTTCTTGTTTCTTTTGACGTTTTTACTTAACTAAATTAATTGCAGTTAGGTTTTATTTTTAGATTATATCATATAGTATATTTCTCTTTGCTAATTTTGTCTTAATGTTATATGAGATCGCTATGTCTTGGAGTTTGTTTTTATATTATCTTCATAATTATTATAATGATATTTCTATCTATACTTCCTTCATCTGATTATTGAGCAATATTTATAAGTCAAACCGTTTGTTATAAATATACATATTTTGCTTCCAAGATTATAGTCCAGTCAATTTATCATAATTCATTGCAAAAGATCCGGTATTTATGATTTTCTGATATTTTGTTGGGACTAGTACAATAGTAAAAACCTAAGTTTGCAGAATCCTAGACCCTGTGGGAGCAGAGTTATAGCTTAAAAACATTGAAATTTTCCCACTTTTTTCAGTTTTTTATCTATATCTCCTTTTCTTTGCATCTGAGAGAAAAAATAGTTATTACCAATCTTGTAGAGGAGAAAATTTACTAACATTCCATATCAATAGCTTTTTTCTCTACGGACTATAGTTTTCTAATTACAGAGCATCGAAAATACGATTATTTTTAAAAAATACTTAGGCCAGTCAAAACATACTTAATTAATTGCTAAATTCACAAACAGTGATGTAGTTCTGATTTTTTTATATGTTGTTCGGACCAGTTAGGGTAATGTGATCTTAAGTTTGCAGCTTCGAAAAACCTGTGCTAGCTGCGTAATATGTGAAAAACTGGAAAAAATTCGGACTTTTTTCAGTTCTTTCCATATAACTCGTATACTATGCGTTTTTCGATGTTAGTCGTTATTACTATTTTTAAAGTCCAGTAAATTTGGAGCATGATTCTATGATCTTTTTTTTCGTTGAATGCCCAAAACTTGTTATAAGAAGTGGTTTAGGTACAATTCTTAAAATTTACAATTTTCCCATTTTGTTATTTTTACGATTACAACAGAACTGTTTTGTCTACAAGCTTCATTTTGTGATTGCATAAAAGCCAATTAAATTTACTACAACTTTATTTCTTACGACTTTTTTCGTAGAGGAGAGGCTTTATGCCGATATTTGCCCCGAAGCGAGAGCAATACTTAAATTTTTCCATTTATTGGAAAACACTGCCAATCTTTGAAGTGTCATATCTCAGTAACTATTGGACGTACAGAGTTGTCGTTGGACGCAAAAAGAGGCAATTATATTTACTGCTACTTCATTCCTTATGAATTTTCCCATAGGTACAGCCACACAGCCACGCCAACAGTTTTACGCCGATATTTGCCCCTAAACAAGAGTAGTACTTAAAATTTCAATTTTTGCAAAACATTTTCCAATTCTTATGGGGCCATATCTCGGAATCTATTGGACGTACAGAGTTGCCGTTGGACTTAAATTGTTGTAAATTTATTGTACTGAAAAAATAGTAAGAACAACTAACGTTGAACAACGCATACTTTATCCAGGTATATAGCAACAACTGAAAAAAGTCCGAGAATTTTTCAGTTTTTCACATATTACGCAGCTAGCACAGGTTTTTCGAAGCTGCAAACTTAGGATCACACTACCCAAACTGGTCCGAACAACATTATAAAATAATCAGAACTATCACATAATGTTTATTTCTTGTATTTTTCCCAAATTATCGTATTTTCGATGCTCTGTAATTAGAAAACTATAGNATGTGTGAAGTGGCTGCAACTCTCTACCGCGGGGCGTAAAAAGGGCCTAAGTAATGGCCTATTTGCAAGGTTCGAACATGTGGTTCGTCCTACCCGTTCTAGTAGGAAGTACTAGACTACTACTATCATATCAATTTGAACTAGGTAATTAATTTGTCACTTTATGAAATAAATTATTTTTTATTATTTTAAAGTCAAATGTGGATTCCTCTAAGGTATTATACTAAGACTCTTATCACTCAGCTGTTGATAATAACTTATATTAACACCTGCTAATGAAGTAGACAGGTGTTTTTATTTTTCATTAAAATAGCAATGTGATTTTCTGGATGAAAAATCTAATTATAGACTCACTTCTTAAAAGTAAATATTACTCATAACTACCTATGTAATTTCATAATGTATACTTATAGTTAGTGTTTCCAAATGCAACAACCACATTATCATAATGCAATTTTAATTTTTAGTAAATCTATCGAAACGCAATGGCGGTGATAAGGGCCCCGCAGACCCCGTACCGCGGGGGCCCCGGGGGATTTAAGGGCCCCCCGGGGATATGGGGGACCCCGGAAGGGAGATAGAGCGGCCCCTACTAAAGGTTTGCGAGGAGGCCCCCAAAGCCTTACCGCTGCCCCTGTCAAAAAGAATTTTGTCCACAAAATCAACATGTTAAAAATTTTGATTACAATGAACATTTAAAAGTACCCAACTGAAATGGATATATTATGTGCAGAATATATATCGGTAATTTTTTTTATTTTTTACTATCTGAAGATAGTGCAATTTAAAATAGGAAAAATGCTCATTGCCCATTTCAAACTAATATCTTACCTACTTCTCATTACTTATTGAGCTGAGCGAAATGAAGCTCTTATACTACACTCTGAATTTGTTTGGACGCATACTCTTCCTGAACGGCCTAACCGATTCCTACAAAATTCGACACAGAGTATGTTATAAAAGTATGCAATCATTAAAGTACAAAATAGGATGTGTGGTAGCTATGTGCCACACTAATTGGCAGACTATTTAGTCCACGATCAATAGTTTATTATAGGGGTTAAAGAACTTAAAATGTTCACTCAAAATTCTTATTGCTTTACACGACTTTCTTTATTAATTCACACGTTTACCTATTTGTTGATGTAACACATAGCTTCTTGCCACAGTAATTGTCAGATTATTTTTATCCTAATGTGACTCTATGTGTTATTATGAATTCGTTGACCTCTCCTTATGTAGGTCGTTTCCTTGTCCTATTTCTAGTACAAGATTGAAAACAATATCTCTCGGAAGGTATCGCGAAGTTGCCCTTTAAATGACGTGTGCTGTGACCTCACGAGGTCGAGGTATGTCATCTGATGAGTCTATTATAGTTCTGTCAAACACAGATACGCAGTGTTGGACGCGCTTCTCTTATATAGATCTAGTTATATGCTTTCTGGTTATTTATACTCTGAGTTTGAGCTTCTACAGAGAACTCTAGTACGGAGGCTTTATAAAATAAATCTTTTCTATTAATGAAAGAACTATCGAATCTCATTGGTTAAAATCTTTAACCAATTAAATATTTAAAGGCTATCAATGATTTCTTGATACAACATAAAACATATCTTTGATTAAAAATTAATATCATCCATTGGAGGAACTATCATGTCAGTCAACGTCATAAAATTATTGCGGAGGTGAGAGGTTAGTTTCAAATAATCTTTTTCACATAAAAATCTTACCTTCCAGTACTCTTCCTATTTTCTATAGTATTCATTTTATTTGAATAATTCACAGTTCATTAATAAATAATATAATGTTATCCCCAGTAGGGAGAAAAAAATTATGATTTTGGATTAGTTTAGAGGGACTAAAGTATGTCTTTTCTTCTCTGGATTTAAAAATTAGGGAGAAAAAGTAAAAGTAGGGTGAAAAAGAAGGATTGCCAACTTAATTATTTTATAAATAGTGGAGAATGAATGGTTAATGTAATGAAGTTGTTGAAAAGTGGTTGGCGACACTGCTTTTTTGACCTTGTTTATAACCTGCATCTAAATAACCTATTTGAGTTTAATTCCAATTNTTTTTTTCTTGTTTCTTTTGACGTTTTTACTTAACTAAATTAATTGCAGTTAGGTTTTATTTTTAGATTATATCATATAGTATATTTCTCTTTGCTAATTTTGTCTTAATGTTATATGAGATCGCTATGTCTTGGAGTTTGTTTTTATATTATCTTCATAATTATTATAATGATATTTCTATCTATACTTCCTTCATCTGATTATTGAGCAATATTTATAAGTCAAACCGTTTGTTATAAATATACATATTTTGCTTCCAAGATTATAGTCCAGTCAATTTATCATAATTCATTGCAAAAGATCCGGTATTTATGATTTTCTGATATTTTGTTGGGACTAGTACAATAGTAAAAACCTAAGTTTGCAGAATCCTAGACCCTGTGGGAGCAGAGTTATAGCTTAAAAACATTGAAATTTTCCCACTTTTTTCAGTTTTTTATCTATATCTCCTTTTCTTTGCATCTGAGAGAAAAAATAGTTATTACCAATCTTGTAGAGGAGAAAATTTACTAACATTCCATATCAATAGCTTTTTTCTCTACGGACTATAGTTTTCTAATTACAGAGCATCGAAAATACGATTATTTTTAAAAAATACTTAGGCCAGTCAAAACATACTTAATTAATTGCTAAATTCACAAACAGTGATGTAGTTCTGATTTTTTTATACGTTGTTCGGACCAGTTAGANTCTGAATTTGTTTGGACGCATACTCTTCCTGAACGGCCTAACCGATCCCTACAAAATTCGACACAGTCAATGTGACCAACCACAGCAAGGTATAAATCTGAAATAATCTGAATATATAGGATTAATAATCTAAATAAGTACCGATATTTAAATCGTAAAATTTAGTCATTAATAATTGTGATTACTGAAAATATCGCCAGTGTCCTTCACCCTTAGTTACTGGAGTACTTAAAGCTACTTTGGCTCTTTTTTGATAAGGTGGTCTTATCTACAATCACAATTTCCTTTACTGTTGCATTATCAACATATATCTAGATTAGATCAAAAAATCATTTTAAATACCAAGTACGAATTTAGTTTTAAAAACAATTATTGGAATCGAATTATGTGCAATCTTTTTAATTTAAGGAAACATTAATTTGGCTTGTTTAAATCTCTTCTGGCAATTCATATATTGTTAGATTTATTGTTTTGCTATAATACGCAATATTTCTTCTTATATTAAAGGTTAACTCCTTAATTTTTCATTTTATTATAAGGATTACCGATAAAACTTTGTTTTAAAAACGGACATTTATCATTAGCAAGTAAAGGAATTCAAGGTGGGTGGTAGAGTATAATTTATTTCATGTAGCCGAGTTGAGTTACCGAATATTTAAACTTAGCAGACATCTTTATTTTTACCGCAATTTATCTTTGGCATTCTGTCTATTGTTTCTGCCAATTTTTTTTTCTAAGATAATCAATGAATACTGGGCTAAATATCTTATTGTTAGTTAGTTCTAAATATATCACAGGTTGAATATAATTGAACTTGTCTACTATTATTTCATGATTAATTAACTTTTAGTTGTCAAAATGGCTCCCGCTTTAAAAAAAAAAAAAATCGCAAACATTTTATCAGATCGTATTACGTCTCCTTTTTCAAGGTCATGAAAAGAATCGAATTTCCTTATGGCGCGAAATTCGTTTTGATGCCAAAAATAATCGCTGACGGAATATTTAATTTGGCACATAAAAAGATCTTCTTCATTCAGTTAAAAACCTAAATTAAGAAAAAACCCAAATCTACATTAAATCTGAAATAGTTAAACACAAATTTGAATTTGTTGTTATGGCATATATTATATTGCATTTGTTATACTGTTACAAGCATTTGTAAAAAGTGTATTAATAGGAAATATCTAAAATATATTTTTTTTAATTATTTAGATTATGGAAACAATACTATAAAAATGAAACGTTAATACATACAATAAAAAAAATAGTCAAAAACGATTATTAAAATATTAATTATTATAAAAATGTATATTTGTTTTTCTGTTCATTTGCTGAGGTTAATTAACGCTTGCTTAATTCACGTTATTTTTTTAATAATAACGCTTGTATTAACTGAATTAGTATATTGCCCTTATTTTATCCCATATTATATAAAATTATCACAAATTTTGATGTCATTAGAGTTAAATTAATAAATTATTCAGGCAGTAAAGTAAAATTAGAACTTAGTTACAGATAAGGTGAACTTTTCACCATATCTACTATTAAAAGTGCTAAAAGATATTGTTATTTATTAAAATAATAAATAAAAACTGTGCAATGGATGATAATGTGTATTTTCTCCCTACTGGAGATAAATACTCGTGATAATTATCTCCCTCGGCTTCGCCTCAAGAACTAACGTATACGCTCAGGGAATAATTTCTTACTTTACTCCCTAGGTGCATAAATAACTATATAGTATCTATTTCTAACTACTGTGATTACGGTTTGGTGTCATTTCTTTTTTTCGCCCATATTATTGTATATTTCTTATAGATATTTTTGGGCAAAATTATATGTTGATTCTAGTTTCTACCCGTCGCGTTAAAAGCAAACATTTGTGCACTTTAAAGATGTCTTCTATAAAGATATCAATCTATTGACATGAAATATCAGTAAATTTTCTCCTCTACAAAATTGGTAATAACCATTTTTTCTCTCAGATGCACAGGAAAGGAGATAAAAATTAAAAACTGAAAAAAGTGGGAAAATTTCAATGTTTTTCAGCTATAACTCTGCTTCCACAGGATCTAGGATTCTGCAAACTTGGGGTTTTACTAGTGGTACCAACATAGAGTGGTAGTAGTTTTACTAGTGGTAGAACAAACTAATAATATTTTATCTATGTCTTCAAATTAAAATGTTCTTAGAAAGAAATCCGTTTTAGACACCAGGCCAGGGAACATTTTTGATCCCTTGTCTGCCTGTCAGCCAACATATCTTTAAAAATACTCGTCCGATTTTAAAGAAATTTTAATGGTGCATCATAAGTAGCCCCATCCTTGGTCTCATATAAGTTGCAACCTTCGCTGTTGCACAATTTTTGCGAACCAACATATCTTTAAACATACTCATCCGATTTTAATTAAATTTGGTTTAGGCCATAATTAGCCAATTGTTGGTCCCATATAAGTTTCAACCTATTTGTTTCTCTTTCACTTGCCCACAAACATTTACACCTTTATCTTCAAAAGTGCTCATCTTATTGTTATGCAATTCGGATAGTTTGTCAAAAGTAGCCTGCGGATAGCTTCAGATTAATTATAACAGCGTGCGCTCTTTAAATTTTGTTATATTGATACTTTAATTCATTAAATAAATTGGTAAGGCGTGAATTCTCACGTAAAAAGGGTTTCATTGGTTTTGTGAAACAAAATTAGTAAGGTTGAGGAGGGGGGGGGACGAAAAATGTCGATGTTTCTTAACAAAATGGCGCCGAAAATGAAACACTACCCTAAGTGGAATATATATTTGTAATCTACTCTTCAATACCTTTCATTTCATACCCCACTTCAAAATTAGTACAGGGTAGGAGGGGGGGAGGGANGGTACAATGTACAAATGTATGATGTGTGAAGTGGCTGCAACTCTCTACCGCGGGGCGTAAAAAGGGCCTAAGTAATGGCCTATTTGCAAGGTTCGAACATGTGGTTCGTCCTACCCGTTCTAGTAGGAAGTACTAGACTACTACTATCATATCAATTTGAACTAGGTAATTAATTTGTCACTTTATGAAATAAATTATTTTTTATTATTTTAAAGTCAAATGTGGATTCCTCTAAGGTATTATACTAAGACTCTTATCACTCAGCTGTTGATAATAACTTATATTAACACCTGCTAATGAAGTAGACAGGTGTTTTTATTTTTCATTAGAATAGCAATGTGATTTTCTGGATGAAAAATCTAATTATAGACTCACTTCTTAAAAGTAAATATTACTCATAACTACCTATGTAATTTCATAATGTATACTTAGTTACATTATGTTACTTAGTTAGTGTTTCCAAATGCAACAACCACATTATCATAATGCAATTTTAATTTTTAGTAAATCTATCGAAACGCAATGGCGGCGATAAGGGCCCCGCAGACCCCGTACCGCGGGGCCCCCGGGGGATTTAAGGGCCCCCCGGGGATATGGGGGACCCCGGAAGGGAGATAGAGCGGCCCCTACTAAAGGTTTGCGAGGAGGCCCCCAAAGCCTTACCGCTGCCCCTGTCAAAAAGAATTTTGTCCACAAAATCAACATGTTAAAAATTTTGATTACAATGAACATTTAAAAGTACCCAACTGAAATGGATATATTATGTGCAGAATATATATCGGTAATTTTTTTTATTTTTTACTATCTGAAGATAGTGCAATTTAAAATAGGAAAAATGCTCATTGCCCATTTCAAACTAATATCTTACCTACTTCTCATTACTTATTGAGCTGAGCGAAATGAAGCTCTTATACTACACTCTGAATTTGTTTGGACGCATACTCTTCCTGAACGGCCTAACCGATCCCTACAAAATTCGACACAGTCAATGTGACCAACCACAGCAAGGTATAAATCTGAAATAATCTGAATATATAGGATTAATAATCTAAATAAGTACCGATATTTAAATCGTAAAATTTAGTCATTAATAATTGTGATTACTGAAAATATCGCCAGTGTCCTTCACCCTTAGTTACTGGAGTACTTAAAGCTACTTTGGCTCTTTTTTGATAAGGTGGTCTTATCTACAATCACAATTTCCTTTACTGTTGCATTATCAACATATATCTAGATTAGATCAAAAAATCATTTTAAATACCAAGTACGAATTTAGTTTTAAAAACAATTATTGGAATCGAATTATGTGCAATCTTTTTAATTTAAGGAAACATTAATTTGGCTTGTTTAAATCTCTTCTGGCAATTCATATATTGTTAGATTTATTGTTTTGCTATAATACGCAATATTTCTTCTTATATTAAAGGTTAACTCCTTAATTTTTCATTTTATTATAAGGATTACCGAGAAAACTTTGTTTTAAAAACGGACATTTATCATTAGCAAGTAAAGGAATTCAAGGTGGGTGGTAGAGTATAATTTATTTCATGTAGCCGAGTTGAGTTACCGAATATTTAAACTTAGCAGACATCTTTATTTTTACCGCAATTTATCTTTGGCATTCTGTCTATTGTTTCTGCCAATTTTTTTTTCTAAGATAATCAATGAATACTGGGCTAAATATCTTATTGTTAGTTAGTTCTAAATATATCACAGGTTGAATATAATTGAACTTGTCTACTATTATTTCATGATTAATTAACTTTTAGTTGTCAAAATGGCTCCCGCTTTAAAAAAAAAAAAAATCGCAAACATTTTATCAGATCGTATTACGTCTCCTTTTTCAAGGTCATGAAAAGAATCGAATTTCCTTATGGCGCGAAATTCGTTTTGATGCCAAAAATAATCGCTGACGGAATATTTAATTTGGCACATAAAAAGATCTTCTTCATTCAGTTAAAAACCTAAATTAAGAAAAAACCCAAATCTACATTAAATCTGAAATAGTTAAACACAAATTTGAATTTGTTGTTATGGCATATATTATATTGCATTTGTTATACTGTTACAAGCATTTGTAAAAAGTGTATTAATAGGAAATATCTAAAATATATTTTTTTTAATTATTTAGATTATGGAAACAATACTATAAAAATGAAACGTTAATACATACAATAAAAAAAATAGTCAAAAACGATTATTAAAATATTAATTATTATAAAAATGTATATTTGTTTTTCTGTTCATTTGCTGAGGTTAATTAACGCTTGCTTAATTCACGTTATTTTTTTAATAATAACGCTTGTATTAACTGAATTAGTATATTGCCCTTATTTTATCCCATATTATATAAAATTATCACAAAAATTGATGTCATTAGAGTTAAATTAATAAATTATTCAGGCAGTAAAGTAAAATTAGAACTTAGTTACAGATAAGGTGAACTTTTCACCTTTAATAATGGTGTTTTAATTAATTAGTAAAATATTAATTAAATCAATTTTATAAAAATTAGTTTAAAATGAAATTATAAAAAATGAAGAATACTTGGATTAGGAAAAATTCATTAGTAGCATATCACAATTGGGTTACTCCATTTGGTTAGTTAAACTTATTAATTTGTTTGTAAATTAAATAAAATTTATAGGGCGCAAATGATTGTGAGCTTTAAGTGTTTCGTTTATAGTATCCAGTTTGTTGTTAGTTCTATTTCTTAAAAAGTTCTTACAGTGTTGTTAGTTTTGACAATTGTTTCTTACATTCTCGGTTGTAACAGAAAACGTTCTCACAGTGTTGTTAGTTATGACAATTGTTTCTTACATTCTCGGTTGTAACAGAAAACGTTCTCACAGTGTTGTTAGTTATGACAATTGTTTCTTACATTCTCGGTTGTAACAGAAAACGTTCTCACAGTGTTGTTAGTTATGACAATTGTTTCTTACATTCTCGGTTGTAACAGAAAACGTTCTCACAGTGTTGTTAGTTATGACAATTGTTTCTTACATTCTCGGTTGTAACAGAAAACGTTCTCACAGTGTTGTTAGTTATGACAATTGTTTCTTACATTCTCGGTTGTAACAGAAAACGTTCTCACAGTGTTGTTAGTTATGACAATTGTTTCTTACATTCTCGGTTGTAACAGAAAACGTTCTCACAGTGTTGTTAGTTATGACAATTGTTTCTTACATTCTCGGTTGTAACAGAAAACGTTCTCACAGTGTTGTTAGTTATGACAATTGTTTCTTACATTCTCGGTTGTAACAGAAAACGTTCTCACAGTGTTGTTAGTTATGACAATTGTTTCTTACATTCTCGGTTGTAACAGAAAACGTTCTCACAGTGTTGTTAGTTATGACAATTGTTTCTTACATTCTCGGTTGTAACAGAAAACGTTCTCACAGTGTTGTTAGTTATGACAATTGTTTCTTACATTCTCGGTTGTAACAGAAAACGTTCTCACAGTGTTGTTAGTTTTGACAATTGTTTCTTACATTCTCGGTTGTAACAGAAAACGTTCTCACAGTGTTGTTAGTTATGACAATTTTTTCTTACATTCTTGGATGTAAGATTTATTTATTTGTTATAATAATAAAATACATTTATATAGATTGATGTCACATTTTTTTCACAGGTTTATAACTCTTTTTTTTCTCTGCTAAAATTTAAAATTAAAACAGTTAGTATTATTGTTTTGTTTATAAGGGCACAATTTATATATTAAGTTATTTAAAACTTACTTTATTTTATTAGGAAAAAAGTGTAAAGTCTAAGGCGATTAGCGCTTGGGTTTAGCGATTCGATGCCGGGCTAGATACTGCCCCTCCCAGGCGAGGGGGCCGGCCCCCCGAGTTCAGTACCAGGGGGGCAGAGGCCCCCTCCTTCGCTACACCCCTCACATAAATATACACAACCATTAAGCCTACAGGGTCAACACTGTGTTTTTAGCTTTTTCCGTTTTGAATAAAACAATCGTAGACCTAGATGTAGAATTTTTATTTTTATTTTAACCTAAACCTAATAACCTAGTGTACGTTGATGCTTAGATCATTTAAAAATACGTTTTTTGTCAAAATATCTTGTCACTTGCAATGTTAAGCTTTAGATAATAAGTGCACATATGGAACTCATCTTGATGTATAACAAACTTTTTAGAATAATCGAAAATAAAAACAATTGCCAATTATGTTTGCTTTATTGATTGTTTTGAGTAGTAACTAAACTTTACATTTATGTAAAATGTTTAAGAGAACAACATTATGTTATGTATATTTACGTTACTTATGGATATGTTACAGCCAAAGTAATTAATATGGTTATTATGAATAATTGCCAGTCATTATGTATAATAACTATTGAATTTGGTCAAAGTGATTAATAAAGCTAAATTAATCACTTTATCTAGTCATTATGCATAATATCTGACCCAAGTCAGAGAATGTGATAATATAATACTGTATTAATCACTTTGGCTAGCTATAATAACGGTTGGAATTTGAAAAAGTAATAAAATGCAATAAAATTGTAAATATTTCAACATAGTGATATGCTACTTCTTCTAAAGTTTTGGTTTATAAAGGTCGCAGCTGTACGAATTTTGTAAAGTCTTCATTTTGCCACCTCGAATTAAGTTCGTTAGCTAAAATAAAAATAGATCTTACAACTAGTCCTTTTTTTATGGCAATTTTCACACATATTGTAAGTCCTTTCATCTTCTTTAGGTATCTTAGGTATTTCTTAGCAGTCTTATTCTTGGCGTGGTTCACTTTCAATATTTAAGCTTTCTTCAAACTATTATAAGCAACTGGTCCTTTATTCTCAATAAGTGTATTTAGTTCTTCACTAAAACGAACTTCTATATTGTTTGCCATAGTGGTAACTTACACAAAATTAACTAAATCAATCAAAATTTGTAAAGATCTGAAGTCACAAATCTATAACAGTCAAACAGAAGTTTAGTGTGGTTCACATTCTGTGATTTAAACATTAAGTCTAGGTAGGGGGGGGGGACATCTCCCACTCTTATATAACTTTAACCACCTAACTTCAACATTTTTCATATCTGGATAAAGTGATTAATTTTGAAAGGAATTATTACTTTAACTATATTGTTCCAGCTATTATAAATAATTACTAGATAAAGTAATTAATTAATCACTTTGTCTAGCCATTTTAGCCATTATATATAATATCTAGCTATTATTCATAATGACCAATTTATTACTTTGGCTGTAACATATATAGAGGAGAAGGTGGTAATATGGAACCCCACTTTGTTTTTTAACTGCTGTGACTTCCCTGAAAGTGATGAAGTCATACATTAGGGCTATATGTGATTGCTGACATCCCAGGTAGTCACCCTAAAGCTCTTACCCATGTATCTCACCTATTTGTTCAGCTGTTACAATNTTATAATAGCATTTAAAATAAATAAATAAGTTAAATGTACTCACTGGAATATTTGGTGGCAAAACATTAATTGATTTCGCTCAACAACCTGAAACATTAAAGTAAATAAAAAAATTAATAACATAATTCATAATCGTACCTCAAATGTATATATGTTACAGCCAAAGTAATTAATGTGGTTATTATGAATAATTGCCAGCCATTATGTATAATAACTATTGAATTTGGTCAAAGTGATTAATAAAGCATAATTAATCACTTTGTCTAGTCATTTTAGCCATTATATATAATATCTAGCCATTATTCATAATGACCAATTTATTACTTTGGCTGTAACATATACATAATCATATGTTTAGAAATACATCAACCACTTTAGTAGGTAACGTAGTTTGCCTTTATTATAGTTGGAAATTCAAATATTTTTTTCTTTATTAAGAATAGGTCTTAGGAATAAAATATAATTTTTTCGTACTCATTTTTTAGTAGATGTACCGTCTTAAAATGTTTTAAACCTTTTTTTTTTTTAAGCAGATATACCATATTAGCAGTATATTTACAGCGTTTTTGAAGTAGATTTACCTCCTTCATAGCCCCAGATTAATAATCTTTGTTTAGATTTAAGTTCTTTAGTTCGAAAGTTGGAACACTGGAGTGCGGTAAAGTAAAATGAGTGCGGTAAAGTAAAACGAGTGCGGTAAAGTAGTAAGTGCAGGAATTTGCTGTTTTGCGTACTATTTTGAGTGCGATAACAACCACTTAATCGGTCAACTGTAGGAAAAACCATTTAATGATACGCTATAGGACGTGATAGGCAGACTATTTTTACTTCCATTAAATTGGAAGTATGATGATACTCTCCAAAATGTGATTCCGAGATCTCTACGAAGGAGGGGTCTTACGAACCCGGGGATATCATTGAAATCCGTTTCATATACATGTATCCATGTATGTCTGTGCGTACATATGTATGTATGTATAGAACTTTAAACCTTTATAACATCGCTTCAAGACATCGCATTGAGATGCGATTTGCGTCATTTTTTAGAAATTTTGTAGGAAAAACTGATGGTGCAAACCCGAACATCGTAGCTCACGACGTTTCGGAGCTACAGTCACTTAAGCACGAAATGGGTCTGTTGACGATAACTTCAGTAGACTGTATTTAATTTCAATTTTCTTTGGGCTATATATGTGTCCAATATGGTAAATTGTACCTTTTCTTTTTGAGCACAATCTGAGAAGCGGTTTGGAAAATATTGGCATTTTTTTTTTTTTTTTTTTTTTTTTTTTTTTTTTTTTTTTTTTTTTTTTTTTTTTTTNCAGCACTCTTGACATTCTCTTAATCAACCTTTAATAAAAAAATCTGTTATCATAACAATGTTGATTTAATCTGAGTCTTATACGATGTTGTTATCACCATGAGCACATCTTGACTCTTATCTGAGAACCTTGTTATTCCATTGTGATGTGATAAGGGTTTTTTTGTTTCTAGAATGGCGCCGGTATCTTGTATTTTCTGATTATTCCCATTGCTAAACCGATGACGCCGATAAGACATCCGAAGCCAATAAGTACCCATTTTACAATATCGACTATTTTAAGTGCATTAACTGCTTCTCCTTTGATAAGATCCATAAGCTCTCCTGTAAGCGTCACACCCTGTGAACAATAAACAAAAGATATTGTTGATTAATTATTACAGTAATGTGTAAAGCCAATATATATCAGCCTTGGTGTGTTAGCTAGATGTCATTCTGTGTGTTTATCTGTCTGCCTTTGTCAGGCATATCTCCCACAGTTTTCAAGGTAGATAGTTGAAACTTTGTACAAAGGTCAGTCCTTAAATGTAGTTTTGCCGCCCGGAAAATCGTAAATACGTCATAAACCCATTTGGCTGCCAAGAAAACCAAAAAATCGTAAAAAAGATTCCGGATGCACAGAAATTTGCACCGTTGAAGAATTTGGAACTTTGCAAATGTAACGCTAATTTCCAGTTGATCGTATCCAAACAATTCTTGCGTTAAAATGCGCAGCTTGATATTAGAATGGTTACCAAATATCGAGTATAAACACCAAAAAAATTAAACAAAAGTATCATATTGAAATTTTGGCTTTTTTTCGATTTGGTTATTTAAGCTATTAAATTTAATCTTATGGACTTATGAATAAGCTGTGATTAAATGGAAACTGCTTAAAAAGAAACTTTATTTACATTATTCTTATACATTTGATTCAGTCATCAAATCAAGTCATGTGTAGGATTTCCACACCGGCAATTTTATTAATTTTTAACATTATTTTGTGTAATATTAAAATATTATAATTATTTTTTATACTAAAACGATTTGAAAATATATTTAAATAATATATGACGGTATAAAAAATGGTAATTCGTGTCCACTTGAACTTTATCAAAATATTCCCATTAGAAATGGGATCATGTCATCTTAAAAAAGTAATATTATACCCTAAATCTAAATACTTTATACAATAAAATTTTAGTTAATTCAATTTAATAAAAACTGATACCAAATTTAAAAAAAAATCAGTATTAAAAAAATCCATAATCCTTTTTATCGACCAATATTTAATTTATATGTCGTAAAGTTCAATCCAAGCAATACAATTTATATTATAGAGCTTAAATATTTAACATATTATTGACCTCA
>KZ652639.1:127820-139014 GCA_001010745.2 Gerris buenoi
GGGGGGGGGGGGGGGGGGGGTGGAAGATTGAGTTTTGGCAAATAAACATTATAGTTTTTTATAATACAAAGGCTTTTTGTTATAAAAACCCCAACACAAGGATAATGCAATTTTTTCCAAAATCAAATGAATAAGGCCGCTTCGTTTGATGTAAGGCCTATTTTATTGCCTCGACTCCACTACTAGGAAATCCAACTAATTTTTAAGTGTGTCTCATTTTGAGTTACACAGCACATTCTGTTGGTAATCAGAGGTACTAATTGAGTTAACAAGAAATGAAAATACTTCGCAAAGCCATTTAATATATTGCACTCTTTTGTCTATCTATAAGAATTTAAGAATCCATGCGCAATTGCTTTTTTCGTATCTCCCTCCTGTCATGCCTTCCAAAAAACATCTTGTTTTCGGATCTAAAAAAACCCAAAGTTTGAATAAAGGTGAATAAAGTTAAAATATAAAACAAATAAATTTCATTACAGATTTTCGTAAAGGTTATAGTAAGCGCTAACATGTTAGAATTGTGGAATTTAATTAAATATTTATTCTTGTTATGTTAAGATGTTTATAAACTCAAATCTTAATATTTAAAATCACATGTTTGCTTTTATTCTTAATATTAAAACAAATAAATTCAGCTTTTAAAAATTATAAGGGGTGCCGTTTATTCAAATAATATTTAGTAAAGATTAACTGGTCTTAGTTCAGTTTTTTATTAAATTGTATAATACAAACTGTTAAAAAGGTTTCAATTGGCCAGGTTTTGTGAAAATGTCAGTACATATGTGAAAGCGAGGTAGTGAGTTTCGCGCTAATGTTTCGTTAATATAATTTTTTACTCGCTTAATGGCTTAGAATTAATTATTTCATTATTAATTTGTTTTTTGTTATTTTGTATTAGGTTATATAATTTTTAGATCGAAAACGTAGTGATATCAACCGCAAAATGGTGAATTTAAGCATCAACAGAAAGTTGTTGCCTATGAAGGCTCACTATTTTTTATTTAATGCAGGTAAATATGAATACTATGTTTATTTATCTATTTATTATCAGTTCGCAATAGTTCAATTATAGCGATGCAATCTATCGGTTATAGTAATTATGAAATTTCAGTCGACAAGGTTTTTTTTTTTTAAAAAAAAAAAATAAAATCAGCCCTTTCTATTGTTTTGAATCTGCCCTATTTATCTAGTAAATAGATTAGTTTCAATTTCTTGTGAAATAAACAAAGTTAGTAGATATCAAACGCTGTGGCCATTCATAATTATGTTTTTTTTGTGAGATTTATATGCATCTTCAATGATGAGTGTATTAAACAAACAATGTTGATTTTAATGACACATAATCATGTTAAAACGACTATTGTATTTTTCATCAAACATGCTTCTGACTAGGTTTACAATATTATCTGGAAAATCATAATGCCTTCATAACTACCCAAATCTTTCTTTGAATACTTTTTCGAAGTTAACGAAAAGCATGAAATGTTGCATGGTATTCAAATGACTACTCTCCGATGAGCCTAAGTGTAATATGTTGTGAATTATGGCCAATTTATACCAGCTCTTTCTCTTCCGTAGCCTCTCATATCACTTGTACTATTTGAGGTACCTTTTTTTTAGGTACCCTCTCTCTATCCCTTTGTCTTAATTGTTATTTTGCCAAAAGAACATTTACAGAGTAGTATATATCCCTTCGTCTAAATTACTATTAAGAAAAAGGGATATTTATTCCAGTGTGGCTTGGAACAAAGGAATTTCACAAGGGGGGTGCTAAAGTAAATAGTGCCCTATTGGCTGCATTAGTCAGTAATAGTAATATAAAATATCAATATGTAGGAGAGGCCTTATCTTGGGCACTGACCTGCAGTAAAATACCAGAAAGAAAAGCATGTGTCACTTCATAGTAATAACAAACTTGATTTTTGTTTACAAACTAATTTTGTACTCAGGATTTTGAAATACACCTTGTCCGCCATAATGGGTAGGATATGGCCGCTCTCCTCTATTTCTTTTTTAACAGCTTATGCTAATTTGGCTAGCCATGTCTTGTGGACAAATTTTTTGACCACATAATCTTTAAGGACCCATAAATTAACTCCTACACAAATTCTAAGTTGATGATAGTTAGTCAGTTTTATGCATGCTACCTCCTGGACTAGAATTTTTTCTGTGATGCTACTTATCAGAGGGGAAGATAAAAACACTGTTTTAGCAACCCTCTCGCATTCGCCGGCTATTACATCAGAAAAGTAATCAGGAATTGTTGATTTCAGCTAAATGTCCTTTGTGGAGTAACCTTCCCTATTTTGTTTTAGAAGATATAAGGGCTTTTTCATTTATTAGACAAAGGGATGTTATCTCTTTTATGAAGACTCGAAGAGCTGGTTCAAGTGCTTGCCTCAGATGCTAACATGGGAATCTGTGGACTCAAAGAATAATAGCGACTTGCTAGTTAATTATTTCAAAAAGATATCTATTATTCACTCTGTTTTAATCGGTGGTTACGGTAATTAGGAAAGACACAGAAATATTTGTGATATGTGAGTTTTATCAACTTCACATGTACTAAACTTCAACTTCACATGTAATGAAGAAGAGGAAACACCTGAATTGGGTCTTCTTTAGATTATTACTCCCCTTATAAAAAAATCAGAAGGTAGTAACAATCCAAAGAAGGTGTAAGGAATGTTCTTCTATAAACTGTTAAAAGAAGTGTAATATTCCTTTGTCCCAAAGTAAATTTACTTGAAATCCGTTTGCCTTAATAGTTATTTAGTCAAAGTCATTTATATTCTAAAAAAACAAACATAGGGGAGTAACAATCTAAAGAAATACCTCTGAATTTAGGTGGGGGAATGTGTCTGCCTTCATTAACCAATGCTATAATATTTTCTTCTGCTTCTGTGATGTTTTAACATTCAGGCAGACAGGTTATCAGCCAAATCTACTCTAGCTATTGAGTTCTAGATTTTCCCTGTGGAGAACGTGTCATTCAGGGTTGTGCATGTTGAAAATTACAATGGTGCTTCCATTGGTTCTTTGCTTCAACTTTAAAAGTGCTTTCACCTTTAAAAGTGCTTTCAACCTTTAAAAGTGCTTTCAACCTTTAAAAGTGCAACCCTGATTATGCCTCCAGAGAAGGAGACGGAACGTCAGAACACTCATCTAAATGATTAGTTACCAGTAAAATACCTATAATTACTCCATGATTACTTTTACTGGGGAAGCCTATGGGCTAACTAATTACATATAATTTGGTCAATCCAAGCCTAACATTAGAATATTATTGGCAGAAAAAGGCATAATGAAGCTAGTGAATTACGTGGAATCGACTGCTATGCTAAAGGATAATTTAATCTATAGATTAACCACTTAATTGAGAAACCTATATGGTTTTGACCTAAAATAATAATACTGTTTTTACTTATTTTTCAACAGTTTTTCAAAACTGTCATTTCTAACGATATAATGTTTTTCAGGAACTGCGCCCTATGTTCCTTTCATTCCAACTTTAATTAAGCAGCTTGGTTTTTCTTCAGTGGTCGTTGGTATTGTGTATACGATACTTCCTATAACATCGGTACTTAGTAAGCCGTTAGCTGGTGCTTTTGCTGACAGGTATGTAGTTAATAAATATTTCAAAATTACCTATTTAATGACTGGATTTTACAGTGTAATAATGATGAATTCAAAATTTATAAGAAAAATAAAAAAAAAAACATTTGTAAACTATAATAATTAAGAAAAGTAAAAAGAAAAGAAGATATTTTCCTACTTAGGAAAAGTCAATTTACCTAAAAAATCTGCAATTATTAAAAAATTTTGCATAGCAAAAGATTAAAGTTCACAGCTCAAAAGGATGCTTGAAAATGACTCAAGGTTGGAGTCGAAATATAGCCATATGAATGAATGAATGAATGTGTTTATTTGTTTAAAGCTTAAAGCAGCTTTTTTACAAAGGAGTTACAATATAACATAAATTTACAAAATGGCTCATAACATAAAATCAAAAATAATAATATTAGTGCCTTATAATATGCGCACCAAATGATTCTATATAAAAGAAAGAAAATAAAACCTCTAGTTCTTGAAAATAAGTGTGGTACAAACGATAAAGGTTGGGCTTCAAACATAAGAATAAAAAGTTAGTGAAAATTAAAATCAGAGCTTCTCAGTTAACAATACTAATCTATATATAAATTCGGTTGAACGTACAAAGGTTCTTTAAATAAAAAACTTTTTGATGTGATCATGTGATCCATACAAGAATCTTTTGTATTATTCTATTTAGCGTTGTTTATTTTAGTTCTTTCCCTTTTAATTTTTGTTATTAAGAGATAAAGGAAGTTAAGTGATTTAAATTCTTAAATAAAAATAATTAAATAAACATAAATTAAAGATATATAAACATATAGATAAACATAAATTAAAAGAAAGACGTTATTCATTTAACAAAAATGATCTTAGTTTCAGAGTACTTAGGAAAAAGTAGAGCAGCTTTTTGCCGGGAGTTTTTTGTTTAATGTCTAGAAAGGTAGCAATTCTGGTGGACTTATCAGAAATATTAAGAACATTGGTTAAGGGAATGGTGGTTAGCTCTGGCTGCAAGAATTGTTCCCTTTGGGAAATGTAGGTTGGACACTCAAATATAATGTGAAATAAATCTTCCTCGACATTCAAATTGCATAGCGTACACAAGTGATCCGTGCGAATCTTATAAACAATGCCTTTACTTGTAATTTTTAAATGGTTAAAGCCTGATGTTCTGATTTGAGCTATAAGTTTTTGGGTAGTGAAAGCTAAATTTAAATATAAATATTTGTAGAAGAGTATGTGTTTTTTAAATCCCTAAGGACCCACTTAATATAACATTACTGAATAATTCAAGGGATCACCTTCATCTATAATAAGATATTTTAGTTTTTGCAAATCTAATAATTTTTTATAAAATCAAAAATAACTCTCAGAATGACTTTTTTTCAAAAAATTATTTTTTTTTTTTGCATGTTTAATTTAATTAATTGTAAGTTTGAATTCTTTGTTTTATTGCATGTTTTTCTATGTACTCAAATTTTCAATTTTTATTTGAAAAAATAAAATAAAATAAACCAATGATGAGTATTATCAATGATATAGTACATGATCAGGTGCTAACAGTTTGTTTTTCTCACTTGATTATACAATCATTTGATTTCACTTTTTTCATATCAAGATTGATGTCAAACAAATCGTTCCTTTGAGTGTTTGACATGCCTAAATATGCCTAACACAATGTATCTGTTGTTATGTACTAATATTATGTCTGTGGGATTAATTATTATATCTTGAAGAAAAATCTCTGCTCATAAGTGTTACATTCAAATAAAATTAATTGATTTATGTAATCACTGTTAAATCAAATTTATGTAAGTACTGCAAATTTATTTGGCTTATGCAATTTTTTTTGTGGGATGCAGTTCTTTGGCAAATTTATGAAACAGCATCATTTTTTTTCAATTTTAAATTTGAATTAGCAATTATTATTTTAGATTTGTTTTGCATAGTCAACTACTTTGTCATTAGGTAATTTTGAGCAAATAAATTTTCATTCATTCATTAGGTAATTTGGCAGCTGATCAACTTTTTTAAAATTAGTTTAATTTATTAAAGAGTGTTTAAGTCTGACATAAGTTGCAGAATTTCATTTTTTTTTAGTTTTATGACTTTGTAATAGGAGTAGCGATGTTAAGGCCCTAAAATTTATGATATTTATGAAGCTTTGTTATTATTAAAAATGTGATATAAATAACAAAAGGGAGTTATCACTCTTGCATTTAGATGTGTTGTCTTAGCTTAAAAGGCCGAATTATATCAACTTTTTAAGTACCTGGAAGATTATTTAAGTGTGTATAAAGAACAAATGGACAACCATCTTTCCTGAGTGTAGAAAATAATACTTTCCTTGGTTTTTAATGGCATTTGTCCACTTTAATTGGTAATTTTTCATAATACTATAGAGTTTTGATAGTCTGAGCTCCGATAATCTGAGATTCCAATAATTAGAGTCAAAAGAGAGTTCAGGGAAAGTAGAGGAAGTGGCGTAAATTAAACACAATCCGGACAGTATTAGTAGAGATGGTTTCGTATGATTTCCTGGAATTCCTTTTCCGTCTGTGTTTACATTCAAATTCAGGAATGCCTTTAAATTTATTTCTTCTTCTTCAGTTCTAAGTCAGTTATCACGCAACATTTTTGATAACAAGTTAACGAAAACATCAAATTTATGTTAGCTGTGAAAATAGATACGTTATTGCATATATTAAGGTGTGTTACTGAAAACAATTACAGAAAGGTGTGTAAGGTTGCCCTACAGTCTGTGCCAAATGAGAGTTAGTGCATTGACAGCGCGGGAAATCAAGTGACACACAGATTGGCCAACCTCTGAGGGAAAAATATAAAGCAACTACATTTACCTTCTTATATGGTTATCCAGAGGGCAAATCTTGAGCTCTTATTGGCTCCCCACCCCATTTGCTAGTTTTTCCCGCGCTGTCAACGTACTAACTATCGTTTGGGACAGATTGCAGGTGTATATATATATAGATACAGTCTGTGCCAAACGAGAGTTAGTGTGTTGACAGCACGGGAAAACTAGCAAATGGGGTGGGGAGCCAATGAGAGCTTGAGATTTTCCCGGACAAAAGGTTGGGCCAATTAGGCAAAGATAAATGTATTTTCCCTCAGAGAGGTTGGCCAATCTGTGTGTCACTCAATTTCCCGCGCTGTCAACGCACTAACTCTAGTTGTTTCTAATATGTAATTGTTTATGTTTACTTGTTTATATTTATCTTGACAACCAACTGTCAATGTTTGTTTTGTATATAATTCAGAGTTTAATTAAAATGTGATTTAAGTGTTAATTGTATCTAACTTATTCTTATAATTAAAGACTTATCAGTGGCGACGAGGTAAAAATGATANTTGTTTCCACCCAAAAAATTTGAATTATTCATTTATGTAAGATCATTTGAGTAGAAGTCTGTCTATGTCCTGTGTCATAAATGACTCCCTCTATGAGCATAAATATATCTTGAGATTCCAGTTGACAAATAAACCAATAATAATCCTTATTTTCGGTTATCTTTTGTTGTCTAATAGTACAGGAGATAGCATGCAAAAAAATGTCTGACTAACATGAAGCTAGAATTTTTTATACAAGTTAATCTTTTTAGTGTCATTTAAGAATATGTGGTTGGCTTAGCTCATCTGTGGGACATAACTTGAAAAAAAAAACAAAAACGGTGGTGAGCGGTCGTGTCTTGCTTATTTTTATGGACAATGTGATTTTCATTATCTTGAGTATAAAATTAGTTAGAAGACCAAAAATCAAGTTGATATTAGTTAGTCACTTAATAGGTTAGTTAGTCAAATATTACTCCAAAATAAAGTGGTCACCTATACAGGAACAAACTAACATTAACTTGATTTTTGGTCTACTAACTAATTTTGTACTTAGGATCATGAAAATTGTACTGTCCACCAAAAAGGGCTGGACATGGCCCCTCTCCACCGGTTTGTTTTATTTCAAATGCCTATTGACAAGCTATGTCCTGCAGACGAACTTAGCCAACCAAATATTCTTAAAAGGCACTCAAAGATAAACTTATACACAAAATTATAGCTTGATGTCGATCAGACACTTTTCTCACGCTATCTCCTGGACTATAATTACTACATGATGATTTCTGCTCCAAGCTTAATATAAGCGAACACATTACGAACACATTTACGATAACATTATTTATTTATTTTATATTTTATCTTTTACATTATATTTGTTGTTAGATGGAGTGTGAAGCGAATGCTACGCTTCTCCACGAAGTCTGCACTAGTTGGGGTCAACATCAGTTCTGCAGCACTTCCATGCCCACTGGAGCGCACAGACTGACAGCCCTCGTTTCAGCTCACACCGGTGTTAATATTAGGTAAGTCTGTTGAATATTGTAAATCACGATTAATAAGGTTTTCAGAATCATTGACCTGAGAGGGTTGTCATTCAGTTATTCTCCTTTGAATGAAAGTCTTGAGCACATTCATAATATTTGTGTAAGAATGTCTTCTGTGTTAACTAAATACTGAAATTTCATCTTCAAAATGATAATAGATTTAACATCAACCCTGGAACCAAGGGATGCGAGGATAACAGTTACTATAAAACTAAGGAACATAGCCTTCTGACACTGGAATCTAAAACAATTAAAATCATTCAAATAGTATTAAGGTAAAACAAAATTTATACATCTAATAATTTTAATTAATAATAATTTTAAGATAATAATATNTTTTGTTTTACCTTAATACTATTTGAATGATTTTAATTGTTTTAGATTCCAGTGTCAGAAGGCTATGTTCCTTAGTTTTATAGTAACTGTTATCCTCGCATATTATGCAGTTCCTTGGATTCCTACTATTCCGATGGAGTCGACTGCCGAACTTCATTGTTCAAATACAGCAGATGTCAAGATGTGTAGCTCCGTAGTTAGAGAAGATACGTGTTATATCGACAAAATTACATCTCAAAATAGAACCATCGTTTGCTCTGTAAGTCTTCCTATATCCTTGTGCTTTTTTTTTTTTACTTTTCCTTACCTTCTTCGAAGGTATATTGTTTCCACCCAAAAAATTTGAATTATTCATTTATGTAAGATCATTTGAGTAGAAGTCTGTCTATGTCCTGTGTCATAAATGACTCCCTCAGATTTTAAGCTAGAGAGAAAAATCTTAGTTCTGAAATTAGTCCTTACCAGGATATAGTTGTGCTTGCCAGAAAATTATAAATTTGTGAGGTCATTAGCCATTTGGCTGTCTGTAAAAAAATTGCACCAATTATAGATCTCTATGAGATTCCAGTTGACAAATAAACCAATAATAATCCTTATTTTCGGTTATATTTTTTTGTCTAATATTCCAGGAGATAGCGTGCATAAATGTGTCTGACCAATATCAAGCTAGAATTTTGTGTATAAGTTAATCTTTTAGTGCCTGTTAAAAATATGTGGTTGGCTTAGTTTGTCTGTGGGACATAGCTTAGCATTAGACATTTAAAAAAAAAAAAAAAAAAAAAAACGGTGGTGAGTAGCCATGTCTTGCCCTTTTTTTTTTTATGGACAATGGGATTTTCATTATCTTGAGAGTACAAAATTAGTTAGTAGATCGAAAATCAAGTTGATATTAGTTAGTCACTTAATAGGTTAGTTAGTCAAATATTACTCCAAAATAAAGTGGTCACCTATACAGGAACAAACTAACATTAACTTGATTTTTGGTCTACTAACTAATTTTGTACTTAGGATCATGAAAATTGTACTGTCCACCAAAAAGGGCTGGACATGGCCCCTCTCCACCGGTTTGTTTTATTTCAAATGCCTATTGACAAGCTATGTCCTGCAGACGAACTTAGCCAACCAAATATTCTTAAAAGGCACTCAAAGATAAACTTATACACAAAATTATAGCTTGATGTCGATCAGACACTTTTCTCACGCTATCTCCTGGACTATAATTACTACATGATGATTTCTGCTCCAAGCTTAATATAAGCGAACACATTACGAACACATTTACGATAACATTATTTATTTATTTTATATTTTATCTTTTACATTATATTTGTTGTTAGATGGAGTGTGAAGCGAATGCTACGCTTCTCCACGAAGTCTGCACTAGTTGGGGTCAACATCAGTTCTGCAGCACTTCCATGCCTACTGGAGCGCACAGACTGACAGCCCTCGTTTTTTTTGCATGTTTAATTTAATTAATTGTAAGTTTGAATTCTTTGTTTTATTGCATGTTTTTCTATGTACTCAANTTTTCCCGTGCTGTCAACACACTAACTCTCGTTTGGCACAGACTGTATCTATATATATACACACACCTGCAATCTGTCCCAAACGATAGTTAGTACGTTGACAGCGCGGGAAAAACTAGCAAATGGGGTGGGGAGCCAATAAGAGCTCAAGATTTGCCCTCTGGATAACCATATAAGAAGGTAAATGTAACCAAAAATCCAACAATAGGAATTAATTATTAATTTATTAGGATTTCTTCCCACCTCTGCTACCTTTCTTCTGGCTGATACCCAAGAAATCGTCTAATTTAGACACAGTAATTGATCAAGTATAAATTATAATTATAGCTTTAACATTTAGTCCTGCTCTCATTTACACTCAACTTTTCCTTCCTTACTGCTCATCTATATTCACTTTACTCTGCTATTTTGAGCACGCCCAAAGAAACTGATAGTATTCAGCTATTTAATTATTCAATTTTAATTTTTAAAGCATTAATCATTTATCTCTAATGACGACTGAGAGCCCTTCTCCTAAATTTATAAGTTTAGTTAACTTAAACTTTATTTTAAATTTTGCTTTTGAGCTTACCGAAGATTATGGAAAGCTATGCGATCGTTCTGAAGAGTAAAAATTTCTTATGTCCCCCGATTTTAAAAATTCCTAGACAGAAATCCATTCAATTTAAAACATCAGGGAAAATTTTTGGTTTTGTGTCTTTCTGTTTGTTAGTCACTTAATTTTTAGGAACCAACATATCTTAAAAACTACTCATCCAATATTAATGAAATTTGTATGGTAGGTCATAGTTAGATCATTGTTGTTCCCATATAAGTTTCAACCTTCTCCACTTACTTCTTTCTCTTCCACATGCTCACACACATACAATTGTTCATTCAAAAATCTTTAGAAGCACTTATCTGTTTTTTTTTTTATGAAATTTGGAGGTTTTATCAAAATTAGCCAGCTAATAGCTCCAGATCAATTTCAACTATCTGCGCTTTGCGACTGATTTAATGAATGGGGGAAAAATTAAATAAATTTGACTGATAGATTGCAAAAGCATAAAATCATGAAAGTATCTTTTATATAATCGAGTAGTGTCCCGACAACGGGTAACGGTGACGGCGACTCACCTCTAAATGTTTTATAACATTAAAAATTAATGAGCTATAAGCTGGGTTTGAACCACTGACCTCCAGCACATGAAGCAAAAACTCTACCACTAAGCCATCCCACTGCAATGAATCTCTAAGCATAAAACTTACTGTTTAAATAGTAAATATCTATTTAAATATTTTAATTATAGCTAGCTCTTTTTTAACCATATTTATTCTGCCCGTTGCCACGGGCTTAACGGCTAGTTT
>KZ652639.1:152655-162970 GCA_001010745.2 Gerris buenoi
ACCAATGAGATTTTGCTTATTATTATCAGTCGGTTAATGTGATCACTAGGCCTTGGTCCCAAAGTGATCACATTAAGCGGCAACTACTGTATTATGTTTTTTCTTCACCCTTATGACCCCTAATCTTATTTATTGTTAAGATATTCAAACCACAACTAATTATGGATGTGCTTATTGTTTCAGGTAGGAGATTGTGTACTGATGCCTCTAAGTAGAGTCCAGTTTGTTGCGCCTAATTGGGCAGTAGGTTACTGTAAAGACTTCACAGCTGCACCATGCAGTCTGGACTGCTCCGATTCCCTTATAGACAAGATCTCACGAACCTCTAAGATACCTGACTCTGAAGTCACGTCTCTCTATCAGTTCTGGCTTCTTCTCTTCTGCCTTATATTGTCTTGGGTGTCGATGGCTATTGTAGTTTCAGTTGGCGACACTATATGCTTCAGTCTTTTAGGTATTTTATAAACTTTTTGGTAAACACAATTGCTTCCGAGCTTACTGTAGGTAGCGGAAGCTATGTAACCATTCTGAAGAACTTTTTTTTATGTCTCCGTTTTCATATCACGACAATCAAAAGTACGTCTTATTTAAACTCTCTAATTTTCAAAAAATTTCCCTAGACATTCTGGTAGATTGGGACCTAGTAGACCTATCGACTTGGGGTCCAAGATAGCTCTTAGGTCAGGACAGCCCGACATAAAGTCTAGGTGTGCCGCGGTTATTAGCTATTTTTTTATGGTTGGCTGTGGGCTAAAAAAGTTTCGGAAACATTGTCTATTTAATAAATGATGTATTATCTTGGTGCATAGGCTTCCGCGGGTAGACTCGTAATACAGCTTGGTTTTCCGGTAAAATCTGCATCATAAGAACGTTTTCACTTCCAGTAGTGGAAGCGAAACATCGGACTTCATCCTTATACACACATATACATATTTTAGTATTAATAAAAGGAAACGTGACGTGGATTTCCCTTGAAAACCAAACTGTTTATAATGATGTACAGTAGTCGCCGCTTAATGTGATCACAGTTAATGTTATCAACCGCTTAGTGTGATCAAAATAGCTTGGAACGGGCCCACCCAATACCAATGCATTAGAAATTATCCGTTTATTGTAATCAGAATTTCGCTTATTGTGATCAAAGTCGAGTCGAAATCGATGAATTTTTTTTATATAATTTTCGGGAAAACGACTACAGCTGTGGCAAACCGAGAAGCATTTCGTCTAAACACCCAGGATTCTCAGAATGAATACCTCACGCCACCTTTTCCTTCCTCTATATTACATACTACACAGACATAGAACATCTAAACATCCATTTCTCCCCCTATTTCTACGACAATTTACTTATGCAGAGATCAGTTATTATTGTCAGTCAATCGTTTCTGAGAAATCTTTAGTCAAATTAACATTACATTTACAAGTTCGAAGTCGATTAGTTTTGTTATAAAAAGTGTTAAACAAAGNCTTAATTTTTGCTAACCAAAATATCTTAAAAACTACTCGTTCAATTTTAATAAAATTTAGATACTTGGTCATAATAAGCCCCTTGTTAGTCCCGTTTAAATTTCAACCTTCTGTGCCCATTTGTTTCTTTCATAAGCGCTTAACTACTAAACATACATATATTTATCTACGATTGTTACGAAATATAAACATTGTATCTCTGTTTAGATGCGTAAAAAGTGATTCTTTACCTACTTGTATTCATTGCGCATGCACGTCTCATAATTCTGAAGAATTCCTCTTCTTTACCGCCCTAGGGGGATAAAGAAGAAGAATTCTTCAACTTTACACACGATTAGCAAGTTTGTTTACATTTAACAAAACTAATTTGATATTTTTTTTTAATAAAAGCAACTGTTTATATTGAGTTTTTTTTTGTGAAAATCAATTTTTTGTGATTTTAAGTGATTATGACAAATATGAGGAGAATAATACACCTCCCGAAATAATTAATTCCGCACAAAATACAACTAATGAATTAATGTCATCTTTATCAAAAGAGAAATACGAACTTACATACAGGAAGTTCATTATTTTTTTCTGTATATATTATTAAAATCTAACAATTGTAGATAAAGTATGGTACGCAACTCGTGCGAAAACGGCATTTTGCATTGCTCATGTGGTTTTACTACCCTCGCTATCGCTCGGGTGCAAACTCCACACTCGCATTCAAAACGCTACTTTCCACACTCGACGCGTAATGTACTATTCGGATGTCTTGTCGAAAGTAGCTCACTGATAGTCCCAGATTAATTTTAACGGTCTGCAATGTTTTAATTTCACTAAATTGATACTTTAATTAATGTAAAACACAAAAATTTTGACAGAGTTAATAAACGGAGGTAAATTAATTAAATTTGACAATTATTGGTTGTAAAAGCATAAAATCATTAAAGAATATGAAATATGATGAGAGGAAGCTATGTGCCACACTAATTTAAGATTTTTTTTTATATTTTTGTTAAATATATCTATATATTTTGTATGTTTTCGGTTATGTTGTAGGTAGTGAGCCGTCCAAGTATGGAAACCAGCGACTGTGGGGTTCGGTTGGTTGGGGTATATTCTCATTCTTCGCTGGGTTCTTGGTTGATATATTCTCCTCGAACAAAGCAGATAAAGATTACAGCCCCGCCCTCTACCTTATGGTTGTACTCCTCGGCTTGGACATCGTTGTATCCTCAAAATTCAAAGTAACTGAAAAATTAATCAATTAATTAATTAATTTAATTAATTACATTAAATGAAAATTGGTTAACGTTGTATTGTTGGTTATTGTTATTTCTTTTAGACTTCATTGGTTAGATTTATAGAGTTGTTTAGAGTTGATTATGTAAGCCATTAAATGCCCTAAAAATTTGTTAAAATTAGCATAACTTTCAATATGACTAGCAAATAAAAAATATATCGAAACTACATCGAAACATAAACTTAATAAAAAAATATATCTCTTCTATAACAAACGTCTGTACATCAAAAATTTCTACATAACAAATAATGTTTTTCATGTCCCCAAGAATTCTCCATATAAAAGTGATTCTATTGAGCGAAAATAATTTTTATCTACGATTGATACGTAATATAAACATTGTATCTCTGTTTAGATTCGTAGAAAGTGATTCTTTACGCACCTTTATTAATTGCGCATGCGTGACTCATAGTTTTGAATAATTCCTCTTCTTTACCACTCTAGCGCCGTAAAGAAGAAGAATTGTTCAACTTTACACACGATTAGCGAGTTTGTTTACATTTAACATAACTAATTTGATGTTTATTTAATAAAAGTAACTGTTTGTATCGAGTTTTTTTGTGAAAATCAATGAGTGATTTAAGTGATTATGAAGAATATGAGGAGAATAATACGCCTTCCGAAATAATTAATTCGGCACAAAATACAACTAACGAATTGATGTCATCTTTATCAAAAGAGAAATACTGAAATACGAGCTTACATACAGGAAGTTTATTATTTTTTTCTGCATTTATTATTAAAATCTAACAATCGTAGATAAAGTACCGTACGCAACTCGTGCGAAAACGGCATTTTGCATTGCTCGTGTGGTTTTACTACCCTCGCTATCGCTCGGGTGTAAACTCCACACTCACATGCAAAATGCTACTTTCCACACTCGACGCTAATGTACTATTCTGCAATGAACAAAATTCACAGAAATAAGGATAAAGATCCTACTAACAAACTTTCTGTGAATACATATTGATAGTGTTTTTGCATTCCTTTAGTTACTTGCTCTAGCCCTCTAATAATTTTGGGTGTTCTTCCTCCATTAGTTTAAGTGGTGATATTGACATCAAATAACTTTTGAATGTCAATCCTTTAATAATCCACGAGTATGCTTACAACAAGCTGATATCCTTAAAGCAGCTCCTTGTGTTATTCTGCATTAATTTTAACTATGAGAATATTTTTTTTAAACTAATATTTTCCTATCCATTAATCTTAATTAGATCTAAGGGGCCTTTCACACCAAAGATGCACTCTGCGTCCTGGTCGCAAGTGGCACGTGCTACTTGCATCTTCTTATCTCTTTTGTTTGAACTCCTCAGTTTTTTCAGTGCATTTGGGTTTAAATGATGAATTATCAATCGTCCGACTATTCAGACGATGTGTGAATTAAATACGAATTTTCGAGGTGGAGCGCATATATAGACCCGCCAAATAAGGACGCATGCTAATAACCAGCCGGCTGGTTCTCGAGTCACAGGTGCCACTTGCATCTAGGATGCACATCGCACGTGCTACTTCGGTGTGAAAGCTCTCGTTCAGTTCTACAGTCTGGTGTTCAAGATGCATGCATCTTGCCACCAGGACACATGCATCTTGCGACTTGCATCTTCGGTGTGAAAGCTCTCGTTCAGTTATACAGTCCGGTGTTCAAGATGCATGCACCTTGCCACCAGGACGCATGCATCCTGCGACTTGCATCTTCGGTGTGAAAGCTCTCGTTCAGTTATACAGTCTGGTGTTCAAGATGCATGCATCTTGGCACCAGGACGCATGCATCCTGCGACTTGCTACTTCGGTGTGAAAGGCCCCTAATGCCTAATTTAATATTTCTTACAGTAGAGTCTCGCTAATCTAGATTTGATGGGACTGATCAGTAATGTCTGGATTAAACAGAATCAGTTTTAAAATGTCAGTGAAACTAGTTTTAGCTGAGTAAAACTATTAAATCGATGTTTTTATCATAAAAATTACTGTTTAGTTTCGCCGTAGGTACACTTTTTTAATCTAAAAATTGATTTTGGATAAAAAAAAAACTTATTATCGTATTGGTATAAATTCAAAGTGTTTTGATTGTACAGTATTGTAGTCCGTCTGGATTAACAGGATATACGGACTAGGGATGTTTGGATTAACAGGATGTACGGACTAGGGATGTCTGGATTAACAGGATATACGGACTAGGGATGTCTGGATTAACAGGATGTACGGACTAGGGACGTCTGGATTAACAGGATGTACGGACTAGGGATGTCTGGATTAACAGGATATACGGACTAGGGATGTCTGGATTAACAGGATGTACGGACTAGCGATGTCTGGATTAGCGAGACTCTACTATATGTATAACTTTGTTTTCTACACCTTGCATGAGATTTTGTTTGCTTGTTTGTTTTACAGAATATTCAGACAGTGAAGTCTCCCAGTATAATGAGGGATCTGGGCATTGTCCTTACTAATTTTAAAATCTGTATCTTTTTCCTCTGGTGCATTTTTGTCGGTATTTGCACTGCTTTCATCTGGAATTTTCTCTTTTGGTAATTAACAATGTTATAAAATTCTCTTCTTTTTTTTTGTGACATTTGCCGTTAATTAGGCAAATTATTTGACTTCATTAACCTATTAAGATGTAAGGCAAATTCTGAAGTTGACCTTGAATGACAATTAGTTTTTTTTTTTTTTTTTTTTACCTATGAGACTAAATATTTGACAAATTACAGCAAATATACTGTAATACAATTAATAATATTTATCGTAGATAAAGTACAGTACGCAACTCGTGCGAAAACGGCATTTTGCATTGCTCGTGTGGTTTTACTACCCTCGCTATCGCTCGGGTGTATACTCCACACTCACATGCAAAATGCTACTTTCCACACTCGACGCGTAATGTACTATTATCTTTGACTTGCACTTTAAGTGGACTTTACATTGCTAATAACAGGAAGNCAGGAACGTAGGTACCTTAATGAGATCACGCGATGTAAAAATGAATCTTTTAAAAAAATGGGATCCTGTGTGGATATAATTGCTAGCTAAAGGGTCCTTTCTTGAGACACAAGGAAAAGAGCAGTGGAGATCCAGAAGCCTTAGCCCGGCATTGAACCACAGTGGATCCAAATGCCTGCTGCCTTAGTGCGGCATGGAACCTCAGTGGATCCAAATGTGTTTAAGGGCTATATTGATAATGAACAAGTAGAACAGCCTTGCACTAACATTCTGAAACAATATTTGGCTTTACAACACTGTCCATTTTCTTAATGAAATAATCTGTAACTTTTAGATTTTTAATTTAATTGGGTTTGATTGTTTGATTTTGGGTTGGGTGTTGAGGAAAAATAATACGCTCCCTGTAGCAATATTTCCACCCCTCTTTGGGTCATTCTCAAGCTAAATGTTATTAAATATACTAATTTCTGTGCAGGCATTAACAATTTTACTGACATTATCACTTATTAAGACAATTTTAATTCAAAGATTTCAATGTAGTGTAATCTTTTAGTCAGACAGGTTGATGAGAAATTAACTTTAAAGTCTTAATAAAGTGTAAATGCCAGTAAAATTATTAATGTCGGTTTAGTAATTAGTATATTTAATAAAATTTGTTTCTAGCTTGAGAGTGACCCTAGGTTGAAGGGCCAAAATATTGCTAAAGGGAGTGTATTATTTTAGCTTAATACAAGGAACCAACTACTGTAGGTACTAACTATTAGATCTTTGAATAAATATTTAAATTGGAATAAAATTCTTAATTTTATAGGTTGTTTTTTTTTTTATAAAAAGTATAGGGTTTATAATTTCAGTAAAAAATGACGAGTGTTTCTTCCTTTCTCATCTTTTTCTGATACTAATTCATATATTATAATTTGGTGCAATTAACTCACGTGAGCAAAATGCTCATGTGCGAGTAAGCACTTTACAAATATTAAGATGTGAGTAAATACATTAAAAATATAAAGATGCGATAAACATGTTACAAATATAAAGATGTGAGTCACATTACAAATATAGAGATGCGAGTAAACACGTTACAAATATAAAGATGCGAGTCACATCACAAATATAGAGATGAGATAAACACATTACAAATATATAGATGCGATAAACACGTTACAAATATAAAGATGTGAGTCACATTACAAATATAGAGATGCGAGTAAACACGTTACAAATATAAAGATGTGAGTCACATTACAAATATATAGATGCGATAAACACGTTACAAATATAAAGATGTGAGTCACATTACAAATATAGAGATGCGAGTAAACACGTTACAAGTATAAAGATGCGAGTCACATTACAAATATAGAGATGCGATAAACACATTACAAATATAAAGATGCAAATAGTGCATGCACTGGGTTAAGAAGTTTAGTTTACAATGACTGTCATAGTTTCATGTATGTCCAAGGCTGAGGACTGATAAGAAGAGAATGAGGCATGAATATGTGCTCATGCTGGCTCGACAGTTGTGCATGTGCTTCTATGCAGTTCAAAAATATTTTCCTTTCTTTCTTTATCTAAATGCTCAAAATATAGCTCTCTCGAATCCCTCCTTGCTGCAGCAAGGTTCTTTAAATATCTCTAACCTTGTTTAACGAACAGTTTAGTAATACAACTTTTTTGATAGTGTAGAAAGATAACTATTTTCAATAACTAATGAATAATTTTTAATTTAATGTAGCTAATCTATTCGCCCTATAATAATTTTTTAATCCTGCGTCAATCAGGACATAAAATCCTGCATTATTGAACACATATGACAAATCTAGATACTTTTTTTTATGAAGCATCAAAAACTAATCCTGCTCTAAAAAATGTTATACTTTGCATAAATTTGATGTGTGAATAGAAACTTCATATGATGTCATTAATAGAAAATTTAAATTCAATAGGTAACATTAATTTCATGCTTACCCAAAGAATAAAATTTAATAGTGTTTTACTTTTATTTTTATTAATTGCTTTATTAACTATTTTTCTAAAAATGCATGAAATATTTTTGTAGAAATGATGAAAGTATCACTAAAAAAACGTTTTGTAATTATTTCCAGGTATTTGGAGGATTTAGCTGGTGCGTCACAAGATTGTGACACTACAAAGTGGATTAAAACATTGGAAGGTTTAATCATGGCTATACAATGCTTTATCGGTGAACTACCATTCTTCTTCTTATCAGGTAAACTACAGTCTATGCCAAACGAGAGTTAGTGCGTTGACAGCGGGGGAAATTGAGTGACACACTGATTGGCCAACCTCTCTGAGGGGAAAAACATTTATCTTTGCCTAGTTGGCTCGACCTTTTGTCCAGGAAAATCTCAAGCTCTCATTGGCTCCCCACCCCATTTGCTAGTTCTGCCCACACTGTCAACGCACTAAATGTTGTTTGGGACATTAGGTGCTTTTAACTTTTTCAACCCCAATTGGTTTTCTTGAATACTTACACATACGTTTATCAGCTTACTTGTCTTATCTGATAATTTTTTTTTTCTAGGTTGGATCCTGAAGAAATTAGGTCATATCCACTGTATGAGCCTTGTACTTTTTGCTTTTGGAGTCAGATTTCTTTTATATTCATCCCTAACTAACCCTTGGTGGTGCCTACCCATAGAACTTATGCAGGGTTTGACTTTTGGCTTGTTCTACTCTACCATGACAACATACGCTAGTGTAGTCGCACCGAAGGGTGTAGAAACGACCATGCAAGGTCTCGTCGGTGCTATATTTGAAGGAGTTGGTAAGACCGGAATTTTATATGGTTTAATAAGATTTGAATTTGCAACCGTTAAATTATGAATTAGGATTAAAATTTGTGAAGAAAAAAATATATGATTTCACCAACTAGTTTTTTTAAAAAAATTATTCACACAAAGTTCCAAATTTATTTACTTCACATAAATGACAACCTTATCTTAATCCTATAAAAAGACAAATCTTTGTACAATGGATCCTCGCCAACATCGAATATAAACCGTGCCATTGATATGCTGAAAAATGTGTACAAGTAAAGAATTTCAGATGCAGTAGAATTTAACCGATACCTTCACAAGTGTAAACAAACCTGGTTGTCCTACGTCAATTAATTTATTTCTTTGTTTACTTTTCCTTTTTCACTGTCATTCAATGTTTATATCTTAATAAAACAAATTTGAAACCCGTCAAAATGAAGATTGTAAATATGGGACATGTCAAAACAAATAAAATAACTAGCGGATTTTTTCCGTAGTAACTTTCCATACAGCAAAATTTGCTGAAAACTAATTAAATTCTGCTGAAAGATGGCTAAAAGTATTAAAATAATGCATTGTCATCATGTTCTGAGCTATTCTATAAGTTTCAAATGTCTAGCTACTCGGGAAGTTAGTTAAAAATTGATTACAAGATTTGTACTGGACAAACAAACAAGAAAGCAAGCTTTCTTGCTTGCTATTTTACTACAAAAATGTAGTAAAATTAGAGTTTGGACTACAATCCCCCACAACTAAAATTTCTTTCTAACCCACTAACACTGTAAAAATGCTCTCTACAGGTTTTTGCCCTCTACAAAGTGTTTTATGGTCAGAAGCAAAGTATTGGAGAATTTGAAAGATAAACGAATTGAAAATATCTCAAAACGAAGCTGTTCCGGATCCATTTTTATAGAAACTTTTTTCTTCAGCTTTAAATTTCCTATAAGAATCTAAAGGGTTGTAGTTTCATTCAGGGAAACCTTTTTTGCATTTGTACAAGAATTGGTTGTAATCCTGACCAAAAAACTTCACTTCTGGTAAAATTCAATCTACCATAATTCAATCAAAAGTTTTTTCCTGAAATCGTCACACTTCTAACATCCCTCAATTAAGAGTAGAAAGCACAGGAATTTCATGATCGAATTATAAAAAATCCAAATTTTGAAATGTAACAGGCCCTTCTAAGATGCTTGGCAGCTGATAATTTTGAAATAAATTAGTAATTCTAAAAGGTTTTTTTATTCTCTTTAAAATTGTTCCTTAGCCCAAATTCTTTATCTCATTTAATTTTTGAGATACCGTAAAATCTTGCGTATAATAAGCCCCCATGTATAATACGCAGGCCAAATTTTGAGCTATAATTTGGGGAAAATTAAATATTCGCGTATAATACGCACCCGACTTTTCCGTCAAATTTTAGAAAAAAATTTGTACCTAGAATGTTATATTTGGCACATTTTACATGTAATTTCCAATATTTAAAGTGTAATATTTTTACTTGCGAGGTGGTGTCTATTTTATTAGAAAACTGGGTGTTTTCTTATTAAATAGATAAATTCGTAGAAGGGCCGCCTTTGAAATCAGTCGTTTGTTATGAAGCCGGTGTTATCACATGGTGTAATCACAAGTGTAATCTCACGGCGGTTTTTGAGATAAACAAAAAAATTATCTTCTACCTACTTTTATCAATGGCTTTGATCAAGTAGCGAAATAAAATAACATAACTTGATGATAACAAGTCTTTCTGTCTAAAAAAGAGAATAAAAATAAGTATGGTAACCAAAATATATACGATAATATACATAAAATTAGTTTTTGTTAAAAAAAAAAA
>KZ652640.1:4878-15116 GCA_001010745.2 Gerris buenoi
TGTTTAGGGTTTCGTTGGTAAAACCAAAAAAAAGAAACCCTTATAGTTTCGTTCATGTGTCTGTCTGTCTGTCTGTCTGTCACTCTGTACGGTTCCAATAACTTTTTAAATTTTTGAGTGGGGTATCAAATGAAAGGTATTGAAGAGTAGATTACAAAAATGTATAACACTTGTGGTTAACGTTTAATTTTGCGCGTCATTTTGTCAAAAAAAATTATAACTTTTCTCTACTCTAAGATACATAAATTATCAGCTTGTTTTCTTGCAAATAAATTATTATTATATTACGTCTCCTGTAAAAACTGGGACATTTTGGTGTCCCGAAAAGTGTCCCCCAGTGGCTTTATTTTTTATCTAACATAAGTTGGTCAACCTGAGTTAAAAAAAAGAAGATAATTTGAAGACTAGTGAAGTGGGAAAATAGCCTAACTAAAAATTCGAACCAAACTTTTGTAGGTAAGTGGGAGGAGTCCCTCAGTGTTAATAACAAAAGTTTGTGTTGCATGCGAAATTAATTCATTAAAACATCGTTGAATGATTAGGCGGCCCTTTTAAATTGTTACAAATAGCCACGCCCCGTGTCAAAATATGTCAGTGAGAGAAAACAATACTCCGGATAAAGCAATATGTATCTTTTGATATACTTTTCACATATTTTTTCTATTTTTTTCGGAACAGACTCAGTATAAATTTTCAGTTCTCTTTTAACAAATAACATTCCTTTACTTACATAAACATTTCTTTAAAAAGCCGATCGACATAGCCTTGACGATTAAATTTTAAGATATCTACAATGTCGGTGAGTGTTTTTTTTTTTACTTTTAACTAATTATTTAATAAGAAATCAAATTAGAATTTATGATAATTTTATACTTATGTATAGGCTTTTGTTCAATTACGAGCTGTAAATTTAGGTATCTAGATAATAGATAAGGTTAATTTATTATTATTTTTACCTTTTTTTGTATATTATATTAGAGCTAAATATACGATAAGAATAATTTATCTTTTAGAAATATTGACTAAAATAGTCGATTCAACTTGGTCTAATCTATAGCCGCTATTTGATCAAATTTCGCTGTGATATATTCGTTAAATTTAAAATGTATTGTTAAAAAAAAACCTTGGTTTTAATAGGTTTAACAATATAGAGTGCTTTTAAATGAATAGCGTCATTTTTTAAAATTATGTTTAAGATTTCCTTCTTATGGTGAATTGAAATAATAGACAACTAAAATTTAACCACTTCAGTAAAAATTATTGCTTTTCCTCACTACCTATACATAGTAGGAAAAGTATTGTTTTAACAAAAAAAAAAATGTTTAATGTGTGTTTATGTTATAAGGCCAAAGGTGTAGGCTTTTCTAAAATACAACGTTTCTATTCTACTGATAGGGGTCGTTAATTATATAATTATAAAACTTTTTATTGTTAATTTTTTGATAGTTATTCGTTAAGTACCTATAATTATTGTTAAATTAGATAGAGATAATGAAGGAGAACATGCGCAGTAGACTAAAAAGACAAATCCAATTATTTTCGGGATTAAAAATCTATATGCCGTTTTAAAATATGTAATTGTCTACTTCACACTAATTACAAATTTTTTATTTATAATCCCAATCTGTGAAAATTATTATGTTCTCTGTTGTAAATTAGAGATAAAAAAGATAAAAGTAGATTCTAAGCCACAGTTAAAATGATATTTCAGGCTTGTGCATGCCTCGGAGTGAGGCGAAATATCGCTGAATTGTTCGACTAAAGACGATGTAAAATTTTCATCATTTTATGCCCTTAACGACCCCTACCAGAGAAGTAATATGTATTAAAAAATCGGTCCGAGACAACTTAGACAAACTTTCTCATATACGAGTTCATAATTACTTTGCCCAGTGTTTTCCTATTATTAGTTTTCGTGTTTTCATAGGTCCATTTAATTATTATTGAACATTTCATCAGAATTTATAATAAAAATATCTTTTCCTCGGCGGGGAATCGAACTTGGCCTCTCTCCATCCGAGTTTTATGCTATTTTCTAAGGAACTAGATTTTTCCCGGGAAAACGGTTTATATCGTTAGATTCGTATTTGAATTGACTACATTTTAGAATTTTTTTTAATCAAAATCATCTGAACCATTTTCGAGAAATAATTTCTTTTCACGTTTTTTTTTTAGATTTTCGGGAGTAGTACCCCTATAATTTTGAGGTAAAATTCATTTCACGATTTCGGTTTGGGGTATGATTTTTCTGAAAATGTATGCCAAAAGTCGTCAAAATCGACCCAGGAGTTTAGGCTCCACGCGCATCTGCACAGACGATAGACGACAAACAGACCTTTTTTAATAACCACATTTTTGGTCTCAGAGGACCTCAAAACGTGTAAAACTTTCAAAATCGATTTTTTCGCGCCGTCACAATACTCTCTCTATGAGAAAGTAAAAAAAGGATAAACAAAAGAAATCATATAATAAAATTTCTAGTGAGAATGGTTGTTGAGATAATAACCCCCTTCTTTACTCCTACCTTTAATTTTTCCCTTAAAGGTAAATTTAAAAAAAATATTTTATTGAACATGATTAACAATTGTTCATGGTAAAAAAATGTGGGCATAACAGGTTGTTGTTTGAAACTAGCAATTAGGCCTTATTTTAGGTCCATTTTACTAGCTCCTGGTAAAGAGTTCATGCCATTTCTCACATTATACCTGTTATACCTATCTGCCGAGTATAGTGTGGTCATAAAGCCCAAGACCCCACTATACTCTCACTATATGAGGTCATGTCATAAGTGAGCTATGTAAAGGAGAGCGTCAAAGCATAAGGTTATACTCTTAAGGCTCTACCGCCCTTTGAGGTAAGGAAAAACAGTAAAATTGAAATTACTCTGGTTCTAAGCAAAATATCAAAAATCTAATCACAGGCTTCATTCCTAATTTTAATTCTGCACAATTTGAGCCCAATTTCAACTTCCTATGATAAATAGTACAGGCGCCATTTTAATACAACGATAAAACTCGTTGTATTAATATGGTGCCTGTACTATTTATCATAGGAAGTTGAAATAGGGTTCAAATTGTGCAGAATTAAAATTAGGAATGAAGCCTGTGATTAGATTTTTGATATCTTGCTTAGAATTAGAGTAATTTCAATTTTACTGTTTTTCCTAACCTCAAAGGGCGGTAACCCTTACCGCTCTTGACCTTACTCTGTTTTGTCCTTATATTATGATAAGTAACATTTCTAAATTTTAAATTCCTAAACTAAATTGTTCTGATGATATAACAATCTCAAAAATGATAATATAATAATACCCGTCACATAGTAATGAACTAAGATAACGGATCACAAAAACCCCTGCTTAAAGGACGTTTAAACCAGTAAAGGAAGTGCAATATATAGTTTGGCTATTTCTAGTTGGCGTTTTAGACTTCAGTTTCAGAAACTTAGTGATGATATTTTTGCTGTTATATTCTATAAGTTGTTAAAGTGTTCCATTAAAACCTTGGATTTTTTGAAAAATCCGTATATGCAGTCGAGCATCGATTATCCGAGCGTCAGTTATCTGAATGTTCAATTATCTGAACTGGCTTCAAAGAAAAAAAAAATAGTTATAAGTGCTTTTTAAGTGCTGTAAGTGTGTATAATTATATTTTTTACTACGTACTATAGATAAACAAACAAAGATGCTTTTAAGGATTTCGAGGTCATCCTAGAAACCCTTATGCTTTTGGTAGTTCCGTCCGTCCGTCCGTCGCATCATTGAGTTTATCTCCCGACCTACAGAAGCTATTGACTTGAAATTTGGTATACAAGTTAAAATGTTTTTCCCAAAAAAACAGAAAAACTGTTGCGAACTTAAACACTCGAAATTTCTGCGATCCGCGATCAATTGCGAAGAGATCGCAATCTTTTATATTTTTTTTTTGTAATTTTCAAATTGGGTATCATTTCAAAGGAATTGAAATGTAGATTACAAATATATATCGCGTTTCCAAAATGGTGGCCATTTTACCCCCCAAAAATTAAAACAAACCCAAAATGTACCCCCGCCTGCACTACACCTTTGGGATAGGTCCTAAAAATAAGGCAAAACACATAAATACACATTTCTGTAGTCCAATGAAATTTCCGGGAGTTGATATAAAAAAAGTCAAATGTTCAAAGTGGCCGTTACTATGGAGCCCCAAAATGTTTACTATGTGAAAATTCGAAGTTGGGTATTAATTATTTTAAAGGTATTGAAATTTAGTTCACAATGTTACCCCTAAAATTACCAAATTCGTGAATACCAAATTTAAAAGGATAATATTATATGCATATATTGGTTTTTAAAACTGAAACTTTTTACACATATTTTTGTTAAGACACAAAAAAATAAAATTGTATTTATGAATTCTTATGACCGAAGAAACCCTTTTAGTAACTTGCTGGCAAGTACTTGACGGGATTTTTTTTATAAACGTGAATGATTTATTTTGCATCTTTCTTTCTTTTTTTTTTGGCGAATTTTGATTAATCGAGTTTTTCATTATCCGTACCACCACGGATAATGAAGAAAAAATCCGTACACCCTACACAAAATTATAGTTCGGATAATGATCGACACTCAGCTGAATTTTTATAAATATGTTTGTGTCATAAGAAATATTATATTAGCCTATATTTTATTTTTTTACACACCTGTAAAATTCCATCCTAACTCTACTTTCATAATTACGTCAAGGTGTTCTTAAACTCTACATTAAATTTTCTTCCTAGAGTAGTGATTAATAGGTGATTAGGTGAAGTTGGCCTTAAAAATAGCAAAGAAATGGCATCTTGAAAATATAAGTAAGTACTAGGGTATGAAACCGTACCAGTATATTTTACGTGGGAGACAAATGTGTGAGTCAAATTTGGTCAAGACCAAAACCCTTAACGAATGAACGAGCTTATGAAGAACATAAGTCATACACGTTAACCGTTGGCATTTATTTATATATATATATACACGCATATATACATAAATATAGATTCAAATCAAGATAAACAAATTAAATACTAAATGTAAAAATAAATGTTAACATCCTTACATATATTGCGATCTCTACGGTCTGTATAAAATATGATTCACGAACAAGGAAGTTCGTGATGAGAAACGATAACTTTGTGAGTAGAACTGGTTTACATAATGAAAATAAATAAAATAAAATGCTAAGGATCTATCGACATTTTGTTTCAAGGATTGGTCCGTACTAAGTGTGCTNCTGTCTGTATAAAATATGATTCACGAACAAGGAAGTTCGTGATGAGAAACGATAACTTTGTGAGTAGAACTGGTTTACATAATGAAAATAAATAAAATAAAATGCTAAGGATCTATCGACATTTTGTTTCAAGGATTGGTCCGTACTAAGTGTGCTAATGCTAAGCATTGCTAATGTTTAATCTTACTTGTTCTGTACGTGTTCTACTTGCAAGGACAGTAATAGTGCTGGTGAGGTTGATTGTGAATTACAACAGAAGCGTTCTCTTGACAATGGCCTTGTATTTCCATTACAAGCTATGTTAGATATCAAATGACTCTGGTTACATGCTTGTACCCTTTCAGATCAACTTGTAGATGCAGAGATTAAAAAATGATCACATTGCAGACGTGATCAAAATATAAGTAAACAATATATTAAGTTTCTATCGGCGGACATTGCCCTGTTTTTTTTTTAATCTGTATTTAATCATTTGTTTTTATAGATAAGGAAATTTTAATTCAATAATATCAATATCAACTACTCACTTGAAAATAAACAAAACCAAAGCCTATAACTATATTTTATCTCTGCTCTTGTCGTTATTAGAATTGTACGATCTATACATTACTATTGATAAGAAATATATATTGTTCCTGTTCCACTGATAAACTTAAGGATTTTATATAAATTTACAAGTTCAGGAAGGTCCCATGAGTCCAAAAAAGTGGATGTTAAAAAATCTGTGTCTGTCTGTGGTCTACGCAGACAGACTTACAGTTAACAACATGTATGCCAAATTTCGATGAAATTTGGATGAACATACATGATCAGAAAAATCATATCCCGAGGCAAAATTGAGAAATCAATTTGAGCACTAAATTTGGAGTTGCTGGTACCCCCAAAATCTAAAGCTTAAATTTATTTTGTTTATTCTTTAAAGTCTAAACAGTTCGCGATTCTCAGATAAATAAGTGTAATATTCATAAAGATGGTACTGGTTGGATTGCAAAGAAAGATAAATTAACGCTCTCATTAAGATAATATTTTTGAAAGTTTATAGCCGCTGAGAATTGTAGTTTTGGCCTTAAAACCATATTGACATACTTTTCATAGAGAAATGAAGGATACTAAAAATCTATGGAATGAGTTATGTTTAATTTTATCCTCAGCAAATACCTAACTGTTGTTAAAAAAGAGCCAAGTTCGAGAATCCCGCACCCAAAAAAGTCTGTCTATCAAAGTTGTGATATCTACATAGTGACCAAGTCTGCTCTTTCTTTAGTCCACAACTTCATATTTTCGTCTAAAATCGTCTGTGTGTCGACTGTGCAGACGCGAGACCTAAACTACTGGGCCGATTTTGACGAAATTCAACATATTCCGAGGCGAAATCGAGAATGAATTTCATTTCAAATTTGGGGGCACTCCCCCCAAAAATCTCTCAAAAACGGTTTCGACGCTTTTGATTAAAAATCTTTGAAATGCCCATTTAAATACGAATCTAACCAATTAAGATTTTTTTCCGGGAAAAAGAAAAAAATGTAGCTTCCGAGATATTGATGAAAATAAATCTGTTGAATAAATATGATATGTTGAAAATCGAAACCAAAAAGTTTCTGTGACCGTGATTATATGAGAAAGTTTATCTGAGTCGTCTTGGACTGATTTATAATTTTTATTGCTCAACACTTGGCCCGTTTCTAATAATGATAGGCTGATTTTTGTTCTTGTCTTCTGAGTTCTCTTCAGAAAGAGAGAAGTTACGTGGGTATTAAGAATATTACCCACGTAACTCATATGAGACAACAAATGATACAGATGTTGTATGCCTCATTTTAACTACTCGTATAACTTCTAATATTTAACTACCGTCTAGAAGAAATTATTTGTTAAAATTGTAATATTTGTACAACTCTTTATATGCAAGAAAGGGACATGTTTACGTCACAATTTAAATTGAATGTTGTAGCACGTCAATTAGAATAAATATTTGAGTTTTTAACATGCGGTTTGTGTTTTCAATTGGCATCTTCGTTAACATAAGGTTTGTTCCAACAGAGCCGCGGACGGTTCTAGAACCGTCCGGAGCATGCGCACTATCTTAAAACCGTTCCTACACGCTTCTCGGACGGTTCTGGAACTTTTAGTCCCGTGTTCCAACAGAGACACGAACGGTTCTGGGACAGTCCTAGAACCGTGAAAACAGTTCCCGGACTGAAGCAGGAACTCGGCCAGAACTACTAATACTAATGTACGGAAGCCGTGTAGGTTACACTACTACTACTGTTCAGCTATAACCTTAACATTTGTTTTCGTTTCTTTTCTTGATATCTGTTATCTCTTTACTTGCGTGTTTAGTTTCTTTCTCCACCGTTCTTCTTTACGTATTTTTTTTTATCATGATAGTATATTGAAATAATAAAATATAATTTATATTTTATATATATTTATTCCTCATGATAATTAAAATTCCTCATAGCGACTTTGAGTTCTGTATAAAAATTACCTCATCCGATGATATATACATATCATCAAATAAAAGAAAAATTGTTCTTATAATTTTCTATTTTGTAGTTTTGAACCCTTTATTTGTATTTCTTAATGTGTGGTTGACCTTTTCTTATATAAGGGTCTATTTCTAATAAGCCAAGATAAAATTTACATTTTATCTTCATCTTCTGAATCGCTATATTTCGCCCTCCGATTGGTTAGGGCTTCTTCAGGCTCATAACAATCTTGATGTATTTTTTGTAAAATGAGTCAAAAAAACAACTACTGGCGTCTGGCGAGAGACTTGGAAACTTCTCCCAATATCAATAGTATCAATTTATGTATCTTATATTTTTTATTTCATTAAAATGGAAGTATGGTGATACCCTCCAAAACTGATTCCGAGATCCCTGTAAGGGATCTCGGAAGGAGGGGTCTTACGAACCCGGGGATATCATTAAAATCCGTTTCCGTTTCATATATATATAATTTATATATTATATGACAGTGCCCTGTGCGTACGTATGTATGTATGATGTAGGTTCGTAAGTAAATAAACCTCGATAACAACATCGACTGTGCTTAGTGTGTGATAGCGACTCATCATAGAAGAGGTGTAGTTCAATAACCAAACATCGTCTTCACACAAAATAATTGTATTTGTAACAATTTGACCGGTTTCGGCTGTTCTAATGCAGCCTTCTTCACATAATCTACAAATTCTATAACATCGCTATAAATAACTGCTCTCTCTAACATTGCTTTAAGACATATCGTACCTATCGAGGTGCGGTTTGCGGCATTTTTTAGAAATTTTGTCGGAAAAACTGATGGCGACGATTCCGATTGTATCAATACTTTCCACACCGATGATTAATGTTTAAAAAAATGACCATTTATACAAACAAATTTTTAATTGGCAACTTAAATTAAAAGACAGGATTGTTACGAGGCTGACGAATCCCAAATGTGAGAGCGAAATATAATCATTTAAACCAATTTATAACTCATAAAACGATTTGTCGATGTGCATTCTTATAAAACTTTGCTGAGTTTACAATAGAATAAGAATATGTTCATAAGTAATCCATTTCTGTGTGATGTGCGATGTGAAACATAAACAAATTAGAGAGAGAGATACGACATGAAGATGAAAACAAGAGATAGGGAGGTAACTTAAAGGTTGCAGTTCTGAAACAGTTCTAAAATCGTTCCAACAGGCTCCTCTTTTTGAACCAGTTCTGAACCAGTCCTCATAGACGCATGCGCATTAAAAAATCCTGAACTGGTTCTAGAACCGTTCTGGAATTGGCTGTTGGAACAAACCTATAGAGAAACCAGTCTGTTTTTGCCGAAATTCTATAAACAAAGCGAGAATTCGTATATAAATATGAAAAAAGATACTCTACTCCCACGATTATGGAACAATGGGAACAATTAACTGTTATTAAATATTATTCAATTAAAACTTAAGGATCTTCAAATTAAGACATTGTTGATACTAATCTAGCTATAATATACGAGTATTGCTTAACATTGGATTTAAAGAAGGTTTATTCGGTACCGGATTTTATTTAGAGGAACCTATACAGGACCTAAACATAATTTTTTTTTTGAATAAACGGTCCTTAAGCGTGTAAATTCACCAAAATGCAGTTTTTACTTTATCACGATATTTTCTCTAAAAATATCGATTACGAACTCGAGAAAGTAAAAAGTATCACAATTAATTATTACTAGCCTCTAGCCTTCATCATTCCCAGCACGTGGAAGCAGTGTCTGTGTTGCCTATTATCATGTAAGCCGAGTGATTAAATGAAATAACTAGATAGTTTCGTTTCCAAAATCTTTACAGAAAACAATCAGGACAATACTTTACATAGTTAATTCCATTATTAAGAATAAAATAGCTCGTGCGAATATCAGTTTGAAACGTATATATATTTTTACATTCAAACATGCCCCTATTTTATTATCAGGCACGATAAATGACTTTATTTTATAAGCAATATTAAATTAGGCACGATAAATGACTTTATTTTATTGAATTTAATCTTAAATGATCTTAATTGTGCGTAAAAAAACCGCCGACTCTGACCAACTTTCTCATTAACGAGTTCATATTTACCTAGCCCAGTCTTTTTAATTTATTGGATTTCGTAGGTACATTTGATTATTATTGAACTTTATATCATAATATATAATAAAAATAACTTCTCTATGGCGGAGAATCGAACTCAGCCTCGTTTAGAGCTATTTTCTTAGAAACTAGATTCTTCTCGGTAAAACGGCTTACATCTTTCTAATCTAATTATATTAGATTTGTATTTAAATGGACTAAATCGGTGAAACCATTATTGATTTTTGGGGGTAAATTTAGAGCTAAAATTCATTTTTCAATTTCTTCTCGGGCTTTGATTTTTCTGAATCTGTTTGCCAAATTCTTTACAATCAGCCTAGTAGTTAAGGCAACAGACAAATTAAAAAAAAAAAAAAAAAAAAAAAAAAAAACACTTTTTT
>KZ652640.1:31401-42909 GCA_001010745.2 Gerris buenoi
TATATATATATATGTATATACATTATTTCTTAGAAAGCCTAAAAGGAGTTTAACAAAAATTATAAATAAAAAAAAATACAAGCTTCATTGCAAGCTTTCATTGTTAAAATCTATATTGGAATAAGAATTTACACAAAAGTACACGACCCAAGATAACACTTAAAGCTATTAAGAAATGTTGGGATAGTTAAAATCTCTATCAGGGTATACCAGGTTAATGGTTAGTAGAGAATATTTTTCATTTTGTCTTTGATATTTCCAATCATAGATTTTTATTTTATATAATAATAATATTAATATTCCACACACACCAAATAAAAAAGGGCTCTTGGTGTCACCATTGGCATGTCCTACATTTTTATAGAACGAAAAATATAAAATAATCATATTACAATTATACTACTTTTCCAAGAGTTATAAACGTTTTGAATTCAAGGTCACAACAGGAAATTTTTGGTTTTGTTTTGTTTTGAAACAGTTTCCAAAAATAGTATGGAAACAGGTACTGAATTGAAAACATAATTAAGACATGCGCAGTAGATTTCATAAACAGAGGTATGAAAACCTGACTTAACTATAACTAGTCTGGAGTCTGGGAGTTTATTGTTTTTAAATTGTCGTGAAAACTGTTTTGAAAACTCCTCAAGGATACACCTTATTCGTTTTGAAAGCTCGTGGACACGCAGTAATTGTTACGGTCTTAAACTACATATTTATATTTGTATTAGCTTTTTCCTTAAAAATAATTCGAAATCTATAATTATCTAATAAAAATTTCAATGAGAGATAATAAATTTTACAGTATAATATAATATGTAGCTTAATACCTGTTATGATAGAGTAATTAGTTTGTTTATAAATATTAACTAACTAATGATATAACTGTTTTGAAAGAGGAGACTATGTACAGATTGAAGTTCATGGCCTTAGAAATCTGATATAGGTAGTTCATTGTTTTATAGCAGGACGTATTAGCACTATTAATCCGACACCCACAGTTATACATCTAACGTATCCCATTCTACACCTACGCATTAGTGGGTAAGGTGGTGTAAACAATCAAGCGGAAGTCTGAGCTCACGATCTTTTCATTCAAGGTAAACTCTACAAAGAAGAAAATAAATTATGTTTTTTAAGATCGAACTAAAAGAATATAATCGGAAGGAGAAATAACGACTGTTTATATAATTCAAATAGGAGTAAGTAATTGTTTAATGCAGTCATAAAATTGATTTATTTACCGTCGTTACGAACCTTGTAGAAATCAGAACTTTAACTTTGATACATTATTTAATACAACATTTATTTAACTCTATTAAAATTTGAATTATTATATCATCATATAAACTTATAACTTATTCCTTGAAGTAAACGAAACAACAAAATGCATATAAACATCTAGGTATATATATAAAATTGAGAAAATATTCACTTCAGCGATCTTATTATCAAAATATAGTACTAAAAAGTGAAAACTTAGCTATACCTCCTATTAGGTCCTAACTTCGTGGTATTGTATTTTTAACAATATGCTTCAGCGCTCCTATTTCTGAAATTCAGTACTAAAAAGTAAAAATAGAGTTTCCTCCTGTTAGATTCTAACTTCCTGGTACTATATTTAAGAGCTTCACACGTTTCATGTAGTTTTTTGCGTGACGTAAATTTTTCCAGTCCACCCAAAAAAATCTAAAAGTTAAAAAACTTCAGGCGATATCCTCAAGAAAATTTAAAATTCTCTACAGTGTATATTATATACTTAATATACTGGCCAATTTGGTAAGCAGCAGAGCAGTGGCTTTGAGATTATTTCTTCTTCTCTATCCGCATGACTCTGACCCCAACCCTTTTTCCTAGCTCCTTCTCTTTTTTCAGAGCTTCTTCTGAAGCCTCTAACATTCATAGTAAGATTTTTTTATAACTAAAAAGCATTAACCTTTTTGTGATGATCCTACTTTAACTAGGCTACTATACAAACCACGTATGAACGTCTTTGAGTCACTGTACCAAATAACAGCATGCTAATCTGCCGTCTAATGTAATCGTAGTAGTAGCTTTGGAAGGATATACTTTATAACTTGATTAGAGGGGAAAATTGATAGGAATATTAAATAGCACTTGTTTTAATAAGTAGTACATACATATTAATGTTGTTTAAGAATACATAGATTAAATGTTATTTATCGATGTCTACATTTATGGTACTTGTTGGTGTGTGTAGTACATGAGTTGTTGCGGTAAACTAGTTATTAAAAAGTGATTTTTTGTTGTGAAATAATAAATTGTACTGTGAATAGTATTTTTTAGTGATTAAATATTTTCTTGTATGTATACTTGATGGGCACGATAACTCATTGTATTACATATCCCCCTATTATCACGGTTTGTCGTACTATAAGCGCGCAGTACTAAGAGAGTGCATCTGTCTAATGTTTGCTAAAGATGATTTCACGAGTTGATTGTCTGTCATTATTATAAGGGTGTTATCTAATGCTGAACAATAGTTAATTAACCCATCTTTCTTATCACATTCATTTATTATTTTTCTATTGTTTTCAAATTAAATTAATTACAAATTTGAAAACATACTTTCACTACGTTTTATTTTGCGTCGTATTAAGATCGCTTAGGTTGCTGTTGTTATAAATTTTCATGGATGACTGAACTTTTCTACTGAAACTTTAATGAAATGTAGGTATTTTTACCTGTCAAAGGATAAGTTTTAAACGTTTCTAGAGTAGTCGATAATAGCCTATGACATCTATATAAGCTCATTATCCAATTAATACGTATTATAGAATTATAAAATCAACACAGGTGCTATGTTTTGATGTTATTGTTTAGAAATTATTGCAATTTTGAATCAGTTTGCGAATTCTAATAGTACTGTCGAGATAAATGTATTCCTTTCATAGGTAACAATACCTACTTTTAAATTATTGATTGGTAGTTGACCTTAACAATAAATAAATAACCATTAATTGAAACAAATAAGATTGATACATATTCATACATACATAATACTATTATTATTTCTTTTTTAATTAATTATTAATTTTCTTTATTTTTATTATCACCATAACTATACTATATTTATTTATTGTAAATAGTTTTTTTGTTGTTTTTGATCTTAAGAATAAAATTATTGACATTCAAATCATATTATTAACACCTTTTCTGTGTAAAACCAGCTGTGAAATAAGGAATGTTGATTAAAATTTAAACAAGGATACAGGTGTTTGTTCACTGTAGCTTCTATGTATTGCGTAACAGATTGTGTATCCGTTGTCCGCATTCCAAGTTCTGCAGCAAATGCTAATAATAATTATTATTGGATTTTGTATCTGTCAACCGTCACCTACCTTCGAGCTAGTAAAGCACATAAAACGTTCAGTTTCATAACTGTGTCAATTTAACGTCTTTCAGTGACTGCCTCGACCATTTTTTTAAAATTAATTTGGTGGAAGCAGGTTACAATAAATATTTTTTTGAAAAGATTTTCTGCAGTTTTTATATTCCACTGTAGTATTTTTCGTAATTTTACTTCATTAACGTTTTCTTGTTGCTCATTTATCTTTATATCTTGTTTTAGACATGGTGAATTCGCCGTGGCTTGGCCTGGTGGTGCTCTGCGTGGCCGGCATTGGCCTCATGCCAGGGCCTGCTTCGGGTAAAACCAAAGTTCAGCGAGTGCCCAAAAGATCTTGCCTAAAGCAAGGGGATGGCTCCACCATCTATGATTTTACTGCAACAGAATTCTGGGGTGAAAGAAACATATCACTGTCCGATTACAGGGGAAAGGTAGGTACTCTTTGATCATGATCCATAATTCATAGTACATTCATAATAACTAATAACAACTTAAAACCCTAGTTTCGAACATATAGTGTAATTTGGAGCATCGAATTTCAGTAAGACTAAAATTTTCTCGGGTAAAGGCATTTAAAAATCATTCAAACTATCATGGCAGCGTGTAGCAGACTCAAATGATTAATGATTACGATGTATTTTATTTATTTATTTTACTAATAATCATTCGATTTTCAATTCTAAAGATGTTAGTTTATTTTATAGATAAAATAATATATATTCCTCCGAAGGTCATCAATGGACCACCTAGTATCTTTATAAATCTGCCCTAAATTCAACATTTAAACTCTCGTCACAATAAATCTGCAATATCTCTGTTATCAGTTATCAGTCTTATAAATCAAATACGAAATAATGCTGATATCATTTTTGGGCAAAATCAGTTGCTTGTGGTCTGATAATATAGCTGATTCTAAGGGGTCAACATTTTGCTTCACTATCTGCCGATAATTTTATAAATTGTTGACTGATAAACAGAACCTAGACTAATCAAATACAAAGATTGTTGTAATTACTTTCCCTGCAGGTTCTCTTTTCATTACTAAAAGATGTTATAAATTAATTAAACTATAAAGACGTAATATATGTCTCATAATTATATGACATATACCAATAAAAAGTAGAATAGATAAGCACATTAATTACTCTTAAAGATATTTGAACTGATTTAACTTACTTGTTTTGAACCAGATTTTGTTTTGATCTTACAGTTTATTGCTTATCTCAATAGCAGATGTTCAATACATCAAAGTTTTAATCAAACTAATTATCCATTATCAGTGAATTGATGCTTGGACTGACAATAAAATTACTCATTTTGTTTCATTTTTGTAACATTTATTTTCATGTACCAAGTAAGTTATTGATGAATAAATCAATGACATTTATTGGTTATTAGTGCATCATTTACATCAATTTTTAATTGTTTCTTTCTTCTACTTCAACCTAACAGCTATCTAACTGAATTAAAAAAAAAATCTCAATTCATTGAGTTAGCCCATTTCAAAAACTCTCAGGTTTGGCTGCCGATAACCCTGCACACGGTATAATCAAAATTGATTATAAAAACATAAGTAGACCTTCTTACGTTTAGACTTATCTACGTACCTATTTAGAGTAATAAATGACGTCGTGTAGAGACACAAGTTAATGTATGCTCGTTATTGGTCTCATAAATCATAAATTATTTCGTGCCATCATAAAGTTCTTTTACTTTTGGTGATTTTCGCGTCTCGGTACGAGTAACGCTTCAAATACCAATTATTTACAGAGTTGATCTTAGTTCCAGCTTAAGTTTATAGTTTAATAATTTTCTTTCCCAATCCTGATACTGTATACTTATTCGATTTTCAATTCTAAAGATGTTAGTTTATTTTATAGATAAAATAATATATATTCCTCCGAAGGTCATCTATGGACCACCTAGTATCTTTATAAATCTGCTCTAAATTCAACATTTAAACTCTCGTCACAATAAATCTGCAATATCTCTGTTATCAGTTATCAGTCTTATAAATCAAATACGAAATAATGCTGATATCATTTTTGGGCAAAATCAGTTGCTTGTGGTCTGATAATATAGCTGATTCTAAGGGGTCAACATTTTGCTTCACTATCTGCCGATAATTTTATAAATTGTTGACTGATAAACAGAACCTAGACTAATCAAATACAAAGATTGTTGTAATTACTTTCCCTGCAGGTTCTCTTTTCATTACTAAAAGATGTTATAAATTAATTAAACTATAAAGACGTAATATATGTCTCATAATTATATGACATATACCAATAAAAAGTAGAATAGATAAGCACATTAATTACTCTTAAAGATATTTGAACTGATTTAACTTACTTGTTTTGAACCAGATTTTGTTTTGATCTTACAGTTTATTGCTTATCGCAATAGCAGATGTTCAATACATCAAAGTTTTAATCAAACTAATTATCCATTATCAGTGAATTGATGCTTGGACTGACAATAAAATTACTCATTTTGTTTCATTTTTGTAACATTTATTTTCATGTACCAAGTAAGTTATTGATGAATAAATCAATGACATTTATTGGTTATTAGTGCATCATTTACATCAATTTTTAATTGTTTCTTTCTTCTTTCTTCTACTTCAATCTAACAGCTATCTAACTGAATTAAAAAAAGAAATCTCAATTCATTGAGTTAGCCCGTTTCAAAAACTGTCAGGTTTGGCTGCCGATAACCCTGCACACGGTATAATCAAAATTGATTATAAAAACATAAGTAGACCTTCTTACGTTTAGACTTATCTACGTACCTATTTGGAGTAATAAAAGACGTCGTGTAGAAACAAGTAAATGTATGCTCGTTATTGGTCAGATAAATTATTTCGTGCCATCATAAAGTTCTTGCACTTCGGTGATGTTCGCGTCTCGGTGCGAGTAACGCTTCAAATACCAATTAGTTTATTTTCTTTCCCAATCCTGTCACTGTATAATTTATGAAACAATAGATAATATAATGTGGCCATAAATAACCAATTTTAAATGGATACTTAAATTTATGGTCTCTAGATTATACCAGAATATTGTTTTTTTTTTACAGAAATTATACCACAATGGGTAAAGCCATGCCATATATTAAGCTCTTTTTATAAAAAAAAAAAAAATAAACAAATAAATAAATTAATACATAATTTTAAAATGCTCACAATACCAAACATAAAATAATGAAGAGCTGTGATTGATTTTATAATTTGTATGTATTGTTTTAGATAGTGTTAGTGGTTAATGTTGCGACTTACTGAGCTTTTACTCACCATTATTTGGGAATGAATGCACTCCAATCCAAATATGGTGATAAACTTGCAATCCTCGGCTTCCCTTGCAATCAGTTCGGTTTGGTGAGTTAATTACTATATATAATTCTATATCAAATGTATTGATTATATTCAGATCATTTATGTTTATCGAACTAATTAATTAAACATTGCATTAGAAAGAGTTGTTACGCAACTATAATGCGTAATGTTTGATAATTGCACGAAGATAATTTATTTGAATTGTCAATTATTTATTGGTTATACGATTTTATAATCACTATAAAAGTAATCTAATTTGTTAATATCAATTATTTGTGGTTGTCTCACATTATTATTAACTAATTATGTGTTTTTTTGTTTTGCAGCAAGAGCCTGGCAGCAATGCCACAGAAATCATGAACGGTATCAATCACGTGAGACCGGGAAATGGTTTCAAACCAAATTTCCAGCTTTTCAAAAAACTCGACGTAAATGGCGAGAAAGAGCATCCTCTATTCACTTACCTCAAGGTGATCTATATTTTACTATTGTTTTTATGCACGGCTAGTATGACCAAATGTGTGTACGTATGAAATCCAATGTACGTAGGTCAAGTAAAAAATAAGGTACCCACATTTTTTTCAGGTGTAAGGCATTTTTTTATTGCAATAAATAAGTATACCATCTGAAAGCTTGTACTTTAAACTATTTTTCTACATAGTCACCAGATTTTTCTACGCATTTTTCCTGATGAGTTATCCACTTCTGAAAACCCGNTTGTATTTTTTTTTAACATTTAAAGGGCCTATTATTATTTTATGAAACGGCGAGTACTGATCCTACAATTCACTCTATTCCTCATTTTCAAGTCATCTGTTTAAATATGTATTTAGAAAATACAACTAGAACAATATTAAACATTTAGTTGAAGCGTAATTTTATAATAAACTAATATACTTTTTCATCGAATCATTTAATTTAATGACGCATTTCAATTTTATAAGCTCAAAAAAAATTGAAATTACCAATTGTTTGTTTTTCTTATTAGCAATGCAATTACAGATCACATTCGTCTATTTCTTTAAAAGTACATTATAAATCAAACAGAGATAAGACTTAAGATCCGGCTATTGTTCAAACTCAAGTTAAAGTCATAGAATGTGCAGTCAAATAAAATAAATAATAAAAAACCACAAATAATAAGACGTATATTTTCGAATCTGATCATTATAATAATTTTTTAAAAAATAAAGAAGTGACGAGTTATACAATCATTAATTAACACCTGTGTGAATTACAAAGGAACACAAATAATTTGTTAGGGATACAACAAAGGATTAAGAATTAATTGTGATTTTTTTTTTTTAGTGAAATCTACGATTCTATAATGTGCGGTCTTCTATATTTCATCAAATGTATTTTTTATATTCAGATCATTTATGTTTATCGTACTAATTAATTAAACATTGCATTAGAAAGAGTTGTTACGCAACTATAATGCGTAATGTTTGATAATTGCACGAAGATAACTTATTTGAATTGTCAATTATTTATTGGTTATACGATTTTATAATCACTATAAAAGTAATCTAATTTGTTAATATCAATTATTTGTGGTTGTCTCACATTATTATTAACTAATTATGTGTTTTTTTGTTTTGCAGCAAGAGCCTGGCAGCAATGCCACAGAAATCATGAACGGTATCAATCACGTGAGACCGGGAAATGGTTTCAAACCAAATTTCCAGCTTTTCAAAAAACTCGACGTAAATGGCGAGAAAGAGCATCCTCTATTCACTTACCTCAAGGTGATCTATATTTTACTATTGTTTTTATGCACGGCTAGTATGACCAAATGTGTGTACGTATGAAATCCAATGTACGTAGGTCAAGTAAAAAATAAGGTACCCACATTTTTTTCAGAGTAAATGTATGCTCGTTATTGGTCAGATAAATTATTTCGTGCCATCATAAAGTTCTTGCACTTCGGTGATGTTCGCGTCTCGGTGCGAGTAACGCTTCAAATACCAATTAGTTTATTTTCTTTCCCAATCCTGTCACTGTATAATTTATGAAACAATAGATAATATAATGTGGCCATAAATAACCAATTTTAAATGGATACTTAAATTTATGGTCTCTAGATTATACCAGAATATTGTTTTTTTTTTACAGAAATTATACCACAATGGGTAAAGCCATGCCATATATTAAGCTCTTTTTATAAAAAAAAAAAAAATAAACAAATAAATAAATTAATACATAATTTTAAAATGCTCACAATACCAAACATAAAATAATGAAGAGCTGTGATTGATTTTATAATTTGTATGTATTGTTTTAGATAGTGTTAGTGGTTAACGTTGCGACTTACTGAGCTTTTACTCACCATTATTTGGGAATGAATGCACTCCAATCCAAATATGGTGATAAACTTGCAATCCTCGGCTTCCCTTGCAATCAGTTCGGTTTGGTGAGTTAATTACTATATATAATTCTATATCAAATGTATTTTTTATATTCNTCTTTACAACCCTTGAAGATTCATGACCCTCTCATAAAGTAATACTAATTTTTTTCTATTTCATGAAAAAAATTTGAAACGTGGATACGTTGTTAGACATTGCATCCACATATCAATGCTTTCCTGTAAATTGGAGAAAGCCAGTATACATTTGTGTAATTGATGTAGTAGATGGATCGTAAGGTGCGAAATTATGAAAATTTAATCCACTTTGATTACCATTTGTACCGCTAGGAGCTCTGATATCATTTTATATAAAATTTAGAACTTCTATCGGCGAAATATGGTACTACAATGAATACAAGAGAAAAGCAATCTACCTCCTATCATTTTCTAACTTCCTGGCACGATATTTAAGAGCGTATCATTTTTCATCAGTTTGCGTAAAGGAAATTTCTTCTTTACTCCAGAACTAAAACATATTTAACCAATTTATAATGAAAATGCCCTCCAGAAAATGTTTCCTAGAGATGAATTAATGATGATATGAATATTGTATTAAAGCTTCCTTTACGTTGAATAATTGGACATCCGATGACATACTTAAACTAGAATTTAAATATTTATTGAAACCAACTTCATTTGGAAAAATGTATGTTTTTAATATTAAAGAAAAAGTTTAACATGTCAAGGGGAACCTGTACTTTTAAATAAGATGTATACTTTTTAAATCATAGATACGAAAAACCGGATAAATTCTCTTGACATTTAGTTAGTATCTTGACTGTATAAAGACATCTGTTGCTTAGAAAACGTGTATTTTAATTTCACAATAAACCATTAAACGAAAGGATATACAACAAAAATGTCTTTTAAACTTTTATAGGTATACCTAAAATGAATAAAAAAAAGAAATGGAAAACCATTATTTGATTTTTGTAATTTGTTGTATGGCACAAGAGGCAAGTAATTGCGAGAGTTAAAAGTATAACGAATGTTGGTTTAAACAATAATATAATATTAAACTATTAAAATAAAATAGATAAGTTAAAACACATAGAAATCTCATAAACACAAAGCCATGAATTTCTCTCCCTCGACCACCAATCCTTAGTTAGATGTGGAAGTGAGCGGAATACTTCGGTGTAGTCTCATAAAAATTACTTATGTGCTCTAAATACACATTTTTTTGCTAAATTGTCGGTGAAAAAGCAAGATATTTAAAACTTGAAAGAATTATTTCAATATAACCCAGTTATTACATTTATAGGCAGTAAAATAGAAAAAATGTGAATGCCTTAAATTTAGATGCGAAATACTAACTTCACATAAAATATAACACGTGTTACTAAAACAAATATTAACACCTGTTTAATGATAAAGAACGAATGATAAGACGAATTTAATATAAAGAGTTTCATTAACGTATAGTTATTGCTTTAAATTAACTGATTAAATAACTTATATGAATACAACTTTATAATTTTATACATAACCAATAAATAGATGGTAATGTGTACTTATTGCTTTAATTATTTAATTATTTTTTTCTAATTAATTAATTAATTTTTCTTTAATTATTTAATAATTGTTAATGTTTCTACTAAATTTTAATTGTATTTTTTTTTAACATTTAAAGGGCCTATTATTATTTTATGAAACGGCGAGTACTGATCCTACAATTCACTCTATTCCTCATTTTCAAGTCATCTGTTTAAATATGTATTTAGAAAATACAACTAGAACAATATTAAACATTTAGTTGAAGCGTAATTTTATAATAAACTAATATACTTTTTCATCGAATCATTTAATTTAATGACGCATTTCAATTTTATAAGCTCAAAAAAAATCGAAATTACCAATTGTTTGTTTTTCTTATTAGCAATGCAATTACAGATCACATTCGTCTATTTCTTTAAAAGTACATTATAAATCAAACAGAGATAAGACTTAAGATCCGGCTATTGTTCAAACTCAAGTTAAAGTCATAGAATGTGCAGTCAAATAAAATAAATAATAAAAAACCACAAATAATAAGACGTATATTTTCGAATCTGATCATTATAATAATTTTTTAAAAAATAAAGAAGTGACGAGTTATACAATCATTAATTAACACCTGTGTGAATTACAAAGGAACACAAATAATTTGTTAGGGATACAACAAAGGATTAAGAATTAATTGTGATTTTTTTTTTTTAGTGAAATCTACGATTCTATAATGTGCGGTCTTCTATATTTCCTTTATAATAAAACAGTGGATCTAAACTAAAAAAAAAAAAAAAAAATTTTTATCCTTCTTTTTTTAAATTAATATAAAACTCGATCCTATAATAAAAAAAATTATATTGTAATTGTAGTTTTATCTGTATTTCCAAGCAAGACACCTGAATAAATTAT